>QWTY01005974.1:0-66545 GCA_008033365.1 Pseudorectes ferrugineus | reverse complement strand
GGATTTTTGGTTGGTTGGTTGGGGGGCTTTTTACAGTTTTGGTTTTTTGGAGTTTTTTTGTTCATTTAACCTGTAATTTGAAGGTAAAGTTTTGTCTTGTTTGGAAACATTTTGATGCAGAATTTTGGCTTTGAGATGTAACAGCCTTTAGTTCTGAAACTGCTTAGACATCATGATGAAAGGCACTTTTGATACAAGATTCTTAAGATAATGCAGTCTGCAATTCTTTCCAGAGGATGAACTTGTATTTCCTGTTTCACAATACTGTGGGTTGGAAATTGCCATCTAGACAGAGAGATTTATGTTGCTATTAAGTGTTTTAGGTTTTTTGTGACTTAATGGTATTATTTTCTTTTCTTTACAAAGGTACATTATTGTTTTCTCTTCCATTTCCCATAAATGTGTGTACAGGTACTGAAAAGAGAAAAATAATCAAGGACTTCAGGACATCTTTGGCTTTTTTTTTATTGACATTGATTGATCTTTCTTTATCTTGTCTATTTTTCTTGAAATAGCTTCTGAAAAATTGTATAAGGACATATTCTTTGCTTAAGAGCAAATACTGCTTTCAAAATGGTAAAAGAATGGCATGCAGAGAAAAATTCTCCCCCTCACTTGAGCTCTAAACTCAACTGCCATCAGGACAGACTGTAGCCAAAAATAAATATGAATTTCTCTTTTCTTAAAAGCTTATATATTTTACCATATTATCTTTAAATGTAAGGTGCTTAAATGTCTCTCTCTATCATGATAATCATCCTTGTGTTTTTACCATATTTTGTACAGAGAACAAAATGCTGGGGAGTTTTAACAATAGTTTCCATGAAATGTTCAAATTTTGAGTTGTCCTTATATATCATTCATATATGTGGGTTTTATACTATGTGGGTTGGAGAGAGCCTGTGCAGCCAGAGGAGGTCATATCTACCGATCAGGACTATCAAATAAAACCTGCTGCTAAACTGAGAAAAAACAGTAATAATGCTAAAAATGCACCAACAGCATAAATTATACTATACTGTAAAAAAATAAATTCAGTGTTTGTATATTCATTGGACATGTCAAATTTTAGGGTTTACTCATGTCACTTGGGAGATCAAATTATCACATGGAAGGTATGAATGTAATGAGAAAGCAGGTCACACTGTGGATTGTCACATCACTGCAGCACTTTGAATGTATTGCAGATATTTCTGACTGATATTGGTTTTACAATTAGCAACACAAATGAGGACACACATGTGCAATGTCTGCAGGAGAGATATGTTTTTTCTAAATTCTGGTGGATGTAGAAGAGGTTTGTGGGGGAGTGGCATTTGGGACTTTTTCTTTAATTATGAAACCACACCAAGGTAAACAACCACATTCCTGTTCTGATTGGTGCCCCACCAAAACCTTGCCCAGCCTTGGATCTGTCGAGGAGATAACCAGTTTGGTTGGACTGCTCAGAAACCTCTCTTCCCTTGTTTCAATTTATGTACCTGGTTTTACACAGTGTTATGATTAATATTCCAGGCAGCATTTCATAAAATTTTTTGCTGCTTTTTTGTGCCTCATGAATGACATGTCTTCACTTCAAGGGCGATTTTCCTACTGGCAAGATGAGGATGTGGCACACCAAGTATCACCTTCAGGAACAAGCAATATAAGTACTATAATGAGATGGGTCTTTGCAGACCTGTAATTGGTGACAAGGCATGGCAGCTTCATATCAGGCAGAAATGTACAACACATGGCTGATTAATGAGGCTGGAACATCACAGTTGAGAGCCTTCCAGGCACTACTAGGCAAGAATGTCATGTATTCTGCAGGTAGTTACTACACCCAGAGCCTCCAATTTGCATCACAAAACCTTTAGGTAGGCCAATTCAAGATAATCCAGGATGGGATCCTGCTTCTTAGATGGATTATCAGTTCTATGGCCTGCAATCAATCATTCTTAATCCCAGTTCTCATGGATGGCAGTAACAGTCATCTCAACTTGCAGCTCTGCTCACTTTAACTGGGTTAGTTTAGTAACCCTCCTTGTATTAAAGTCAGCTTGGGAGGAGATGCAATATTTTCAGTTAGGAAGACCTAGAAACTGACTGTAGTAAGATTTGATTGTCGATCAAGAAACAGGAATCTAGTCATGTTAAGAAATCTTCACAGAGATCTGTGTGGAACAAATAATGAAATAAAATGGCTAACAAAGAATTCTGCAAAGATACTACCAAAACAATAAGGAATCTGATTGGAAACTGGTTAAAAAAGATTTTTTTTCTTTGAAGGAAGAACTTTGATGATTTACTATTTTTATTTGATTTATGTATTCTGAGTTTGGGTTTTGTGTGTTTTTAGAACTTTTGGGGGAAAAAAACAGCTACTTTTTGAAACAAAAACCACATTCAAATTAGTAGAATTTTTAGACAGATTTTTCCTATTTTTTAATAATCATAGATGACTGTTAAAATAACACATTGGACTGTGCCTTCTCTCTCCCCCCTCCCGCTATGAGATATTTTAAGGAGAAGGATTCCATGTAAAGGGTAGAAGGGAGACCCTATGTATGCTGCACTCTAAGAGGTATTTGGTTTCATTTTTAGAAACCATCTTCCACACAGGCCCCTGGCATGAATAAAGTTCTGTGGCAATGCTATTAGTTGATTAGTTGATTATGAGGTTTGATCAGAAAAAAATTGCAAAAGAAAGAAAATCAGATTCCAAAACACCTTTTGGTGCCAGTTATGAAAATCTTTGTTAAAAATCTTTCCTACCCTCAGCACAAATATTCCCAGAGCATATTTTGCAAGTATATCTCCAGAGAATTGTCAATTACATGCAAAATGCATGGGTTTTCTTTTGTTTTGGTTAGTTCTTAAGAAGCTATGTTGCTGAGGTGACAATACTATGCCACAAGCACAAGAGGAGCCTGCCAGGCAGCATGCCACTGCACTGAATTGCTAATAGAGACTAAATAACACTGCAGGCTTAACCTACAGATTTCTCTTCCTTTTCTGACACTGGTCTTTCAGACAGTGATTCAAAAAGATTACAGCTGAAGCCCATGTTATTTGTTTGTGGACAGTTTCATGGGCAAAGTATTGAATATCTTTAACTAAAACTCAGATTCAGTCAAAGAATTAGTAGATCTGCCTTGTCTTCCAGCTTAGCTTTCAGTTATCACTTTCCCTTGAGGGTAACACATTCAGATTTAATAGTTTGTGTGTGTGTGCGTTTATGTGTGTTTGTGTGTGTGTGTGTGGATGATTAAAATAATGACCAGAGAACTCACAGTCCTTTCAAGAGGCCAGATGTGGAAATGTATGTGGTAAATCCACATAATAAAAATCTCTTAGTCCTTCTACTGGAAGCCAACTTCTTTTACTTTTTCTGTGCATTTTAGGGTTTTGTTTTATTTTTCTGGTCATGATTGGAGTCTTGTCATCTAGTTTCTCTTATGCCTTTATCTAAGGCATGATCCTTATGCCGTGTAAGCTGTTTTTATTATCCAACCAATGGCAGATTTGCTAAGGATAGTGATCCAATATTTCTTGGAATATCTCATAAATTTTTAGAACAAAATCTTGTTATTTTAATTTGAGGTTTTCACTGAATAATTTCTCAGTATTTTTATGAATTCTGATAGAAAAGAATCATTATCCTTTACAGGGAAGATGTAACTTGTTTTCACATATCAAAAGCAGAAGAAATCCATTGACCATAGGGAACCTTGACTAAAAAGGTGTCATTTTTCAAGGCTGAACCTACATTGAATGACTTCAAAGGAACTGTCAAAGGAGTTGACATGTGAACGCTTCTTGAAGCTGATATGTGAATGCTTGTTGAAGTAACAAGGCTATTTGTAACCTTTTAAATGGGCTATCATTTTTACCTATTTAAGTGTCTACTCAAGTGGGACAACACTCAAGTAAAAACAAGCAGAGAGGAAACACAACCAAAACATATTAGAGCAGACATTGTAGCCAATGCCTTCAAAATTTTAAGTATTTATAACAGCTTTTTTCTTGTGGTTTTTTTATTGTTCCTGGAGAACTTTGAATGTTGAGTTCTTCATCCTATTGTATGGTTGTTGTGTGAACAAAATGCAAATGTGTTCCAACCCCACAAAGAAATTAGCAAGGGCTGTCAAGCCATGGTAAGACTTGCACATCATGTCATAGGACATAGCCCCTGGGACTCTAAGAAGGGAGAAATCCTTCAAGACAAATGATCCAGCTCTTCCTCAGACTGACCTGATCAACACTGCCAAAAAACTCTGCAGCTTTCAGCTGAGATAATTGGTCTTGATGGTGGGCCCTAAATTGGCCTATTCTGATATTTTACCATTATGTCAAAAAGGTCCTTTAATGAGAATTTTAAGTTCTTGGCAGCCTAAAGTGGAACTTGATTAGGAGCAGCAATCTGAACTTTGTTGAATAAGGACCATATTTACAAATGTGCTAATAACTGGGCAGTTTCCATAATGAAACCACTGGCCAGGCTTTCCAAGCACATTAGCCCCCATTGTACGCCCAAGAGGCTTAGTTGGTTTATGAAAATCTGGCAGCCATTGCATCTCTCCACTGTTTCTGAAAATCAGTGATGTAATTAAACAGCCGCCTGTTTTTTCATTTCTTTTCAGTTATAATTTGGATGGGACTTTTCTATTGTCTTGTTCTCTTCTCTTTTTGGTGCATCAATAACTGTTAAATAAACACTGGCTTTGTTTTAGAAGACAATAAAACGGTGCCTTTTTGCTTTTCTGAGTCTGCTAACACACGATTGTTCACCTATAAAGGCATACATTTCTCTTTGCTAGACAACTGCTTCTTAACAGCTGGTAATTCACATATGATGTGATAGGTTGTGCTCCTGTAGCCTTTTTTGTATGTATGATCCTTTGGATTTCATCTGCATCTCACTGAAGGTCAACAGGGCTCTCATGACAATTCACTTGTATAGCTTCAAGTGTGCAAAGCAAATGAGAATTTGGACTGAAATTATTGAAAAAAAGAGCAAACTCTCAAGTATAAGGCATTTCCTATGATGGTCCAATTTTACACATCACAATAATGCCGAAAACTTTATACTCTCAATAGTTTTTGTTCGTTTGCTTGTTTTTTCTCATTTTCGAGCTATTCAGTAGAGTTATGGTGGGACAACCAGAGATTTTGCTAGCCATAATTTCTTTCAGGCACCACTTATTTTTCTTATCTGAGGAGCTGGGTATGTAGCATGGGAAATAGCTGTGGTACCAGAACAGAAAATGTTAAGTTACTGACAGCATGAATTTATTATTGACAGTTTTGAACTGGAGAACTTTTTAATACCTTGTGCTTACAAACTGTCACTTGGGAGAGGTTTCAGACAAAAGGTAGAAGTGACTTTTTTGGCTCTAGGCTTGGTGGTTTTTTTTATTTGTCTCTGTTCACTTTACAGTTCCACTACCAAACTTGTGAACTTATCCAAAGGGCATTCACAGAGTATTTAACTCGCTACCATTCTGTCAGCAGAAGGTGTTTGGTAGACCCGTTTGTATCATAACCTTTTTTTCTCAGTCACATCATCAATCAATCAATCAATCAATCAGCCATTTGTGCATGTCGGAAAACAAGACTATCCTAGGAGTAAAAATCCCCTTCCCCAGAGATGCAGAAATGAAGAGAAAACTGACTGATTTAAGACTATTTGTAAGGTTTCTTTTCTTTTACACCTGCTTTCCCCGCAACAATAGAAAATACACCATGGAAATCCAGAGACAGGAGAGGAAGAACGAGATTAAAATATTTGCAAAAATAATGTTCTGAACACAGGTTTAAGTGCCTAGACATCTGACCTCCAGAAGATTTTCCAGTCTTCTTTATTTATTCCTTAGATTAATAGGAAGAAGGCCAAAAAAAAAAAAAAAAGCCACTTTCATATCATTGTACTCCTCTGCTCATGCTAATTGTGACCAGCAATTCTAACCAGTGCTGGCAACAGGCTAACATGGAAAACACATAATTTTGGCAATTAGGAGAGGGACTCCCACTCTCACTTTCTCCCATACAGGACCTTTTTAAAGTATTTCCTGCCGTGGTAGTAGTGGTGACAGGCCAGCTAGGACATGTCCCTCTCGGAGTGGACTGACTCCTCCGGTTTTCTTCAGGCACCAGTGAAGATGTTTAGGGCTGGAGAAAATGATGTTGGTAACTCCCCTTTGCTGAGAAAGGGCTTTTAACCACTAGATGGTTGAATAAAGGGTTTATATATTTTGAAAGAAAAGTAAGGTGACTCATAGATACTCAGTATTGAAATCAGAGAATATTCAATATGGCAGATTTGCAAACATCACTGGATCCTTATGGAAAAAACTGAAACACCAGAAAGAGCTTTTTCACATGGAAGATTGTCCCTTCCCAGTACCACTTCTTTGTGTATGTTGTATCTCGTCAGGTGTGGCACCTGAGCCTTCTTGTCAACTTATCTTGGGAATTTGGTCATACGATATTTAGATTGCAGTGTCCTCCTTTGAGGCTGTAAGCTTGGTTTTTCAATACTTAGCACTGAGGCATTTGCATGTGGAGGAGGGAAAGAGTGATTTTTTTTTTGGTTGCTTTTGAAAAAAAACCACAAGAAAACCAAGTCTCAGCTCACACAGCCACTACTTGAAAGCAGATGAACTAAATCTTGTGAAATTCTCAGCTCTTGGCAACTATATTAGGCTCTGAGACTTAATGTAGAGGGTCTTCTGTCAACATACTTAACATATCCATCATGGACTGTATTCAGGGGATTAGAATTTTGAAATAAAAGTTTTCCTACCCCCTGGCCTTCTTCTATGAAAAGGCACATTCTTGTGCCTTTTTAGGAATACAAACACGATCAAGGTAAGCAGCAGAAGGCAAAGTCATGATGGAATTTTATTCACTTATGGGAGATAATATTCTAATCTCAGTGCTTTAGGTAGAAGTTTTCCTACCTTTTAGTAATAGTTATGGAAAAATGTGTCAGATAGTTATGCAGTAGTAAATCTTTTAGGTAAATTATAAATACTGTAGAACAAATTCAGTTTTCAAACTTTTATTGGATTAAGTAGGGTTTAATTAATGATGGTTTCCTAGATACACTCTCCTTCCTTTAAATTCTTTATATTCCCAGTACCTTAATCAAAATCTGTTGGCATTCAAAACAAAGACTTCTGTGTAGACCCAGTGATCCAGATGAACTGTCTGTCCACATGTTGATCCTGGTGTGCAGTTTTCCTTGCCCTTGTTAAGTCCTGTAATTTTCTTTTCAGGGAAAGAAAACAGGGAGCAGGCAGGCTCACAGGAATCGCTCAACACTGCTTTCAGAGAGGATCTGCTGCAAAAGGAAGGAGAGAATACAGAGCAGAGAGGAAACATAAACAGAAGGAAAAAATATCTAATTCTTTTTGCCTGCAGGAAAAGGAGATCTGAAATTGAACGAATTTCAGCATTCTTCACAATAATCAGTAGTTAACGGTTAGACTACAGCAATCTCCCTCAACTAACCAAGGCTCCTGAAGAACAGTTCTGCAGAAGGCCATTTATTCCTTCTCAACTTTTCTAATGCGCTGTTACTTCCTTTCTCTTGAAAACTTCAGATCCCATAAAAGCCCCTTTGGAAAGCAGCTGGCTCATATTTTGTATAATGATGGTAATTTAATTGTTATTCTTATCTCTTTTGGAGACATCCTGGCCTTTTTGGATTTTGTGTGACAGAAAGTCTGTTGCAATGCCTTTAGAGAAATAAGCTGAGCCCTAAACATATTCAAGATGAAGACAGAGAGAAATTCCTCTCTGATACCTCAGAGCATTCCATGTTTCCAAGGGACAAGATCAAAATCCCCAGAGAAAAGGGATTTTACCATCCTTCAGGTCCACAGTACCTCCGTATATGGGAGAAAAAGATTCACTGGGACTCCTAGCTGTGTTGGCTGAACTGTAGATCTCAGGATTTGCTGGACAATGATATATGCGTAAGCATATAAGGTAAGTAAGTCACTAAGGTCTATTATCAAGATAGGTTTCAGCTTGATCACGTCATGTTTGAATATTAGGAAAGAATTCTTCATTGGTGAAGCACAGGTTGTCCAGAGAAGCTGTGGCTGCCCCATCTCTGAAAGTTTCCAAGGCCAAGTTGGATGGGGCTGGGAGCAACCTGGTCTGCCTGAAAGGTGTCCCTGCACATGGCAGGGGTTTGGAACTGAATGAGTTTAAAGTCTCTCCAACCCAAAACACTCTGTGATTCTGTGATTTTTGTCTTTTATAATTTGGAAAGGCTGCTCTGGACGGCAGCACTATGTGGTGAACAGGGCTCACCCAACTTATTTTTGGAGGTACAAACCTTTGGGAGATGGGCAAGCTGCCTCACAGGCTTGGGAGCAGCAAGCCAGAAGTAGTATTCCAGTTAATATAGTGTTTTCAGAGACACTGAATTACAGGTCAGTAAATATCCTTGTGCAGTCATTTTCTTTGAAGTGACAAGCATAAAATGACCTTCTGTGATAAAAATCCCAACAACAAGGCTTTACTGTTCACCACAATCTGTTGAATAGCTGAAGAAAGTGGATCTTTAGTTTCTCTAGTCAGGTATGTTTGTCTGAGCACTGTCTTTTTGTAACCATAAACCTGTTCAAAAGTCTATTGATTTCATTCCCATGTACTGGAAGATTCCTGAAGGAAGCCCATGCAATGTAAAGATGGGTATGAGGGAAAAAGAAAATTTTGGTGGATACAAATGGAAGAATGAAAAAAAAAAAATTATGACATTGCTTTCATATACACAGAAGAAAAACTTTGAAATTTTGAAAAAATACTTGTTTTCAGACAAAAGCAGGGGCCAAAATTGCTGTTTTAAGCTCACAATTTCTCAAGATTAGATGAAAATGAACCCAGGCAGCATTGGTTTACCCTTTTCAGCCCTGAGAGATTTGCTGTTGAAAGCCATCCTGCCCTTTCAATATGGTTAGGAACTCACATTTTTGACGGCTTAATATTCTTCTGTATTCACTGAGCATATCCAGTCACCCTGGAAGCTTATTTTCAGGGTTTTAAAATTAAAAGGAAATGCAAAATGTACCCCATCACAGATTGCCATGATTTGGTGAGAAAGAGGTGTTGCTGTTTCTTACAAATGTCTGAGAAGTATTCTGAAATGAAATTTTGGGAAAAAAGGAAGACTCTAGGCAATTCACAAAGCCAAGATACATACTTAAATGCAGTTTAGCAGTTGTAAACCAAAAACACCTAACAACTTGCTCACCTTCACACCTACCTCTACCTTGAAGAAGAAACTCACAGATAATTTGAATTAATCAATCAAGAACCTAGTAAATGAACAGAAGTGACAGAATACACAGACAAAGTGTATCCAATTAGTCAAGGACACTGCTGGAGTAGAACACAGTTTACACAGGCTTTGTACAGATTAGTTCTGGTTCTTGGATCTATGAAAGAACCTGAGAGTTTTGTAGATTTTACCACCACTATGAGGTCATTTCTCAATGAAGTGTGCTGGAGGACAGATTTACACTACAAACTCTAACTCCTTACATATATTAGGATACAGAGTTCCTGCTTTGCCCCAGCCTCTTGCATTCCCAGCTGGCATTTGTCTGACAGATCCCAGCAAAGATAAAAAATGATTTCTGTAACTGTTGTCAGGAAAACTGTTCTTTTGATAATATTATACATTCAGTCTGAAAAGCTCTGATGAATTTGCTTATCATGGCACAGTTATCATGAATTTGCTTATCATGGTAACAGAAACTTTTCAGGTTTGTGCTTACTTTAGGATTTTGAGGGTTCTTCATTTTGGGGCTCCTTGAGGGATGGGTTTTGGGGTTTTTTTTCTGTTGTTGTTTTGGGTTTTTGTTTTTATTTTTGAAATGTGCTATAATGTTCACATTCTCGTTGTGCTAGAGAAACGCAGAGGTTTCATCTAGCCTTTCTGAAAAGACTGCACCATCTTGAAGATTGCTCATACCTCTTGTGCCTCTAACTTCCCATGTAATTTTCCTGCAACATCTGAAGTAGCCTCTTTAATGCACAACTCCATGCAATTTTGGTGGAGAAAGCAATCTAACTCAACCAATTCCTGGTGTCAAAGGAAGAGTTAAAGGTGAAAACCACCTCTGCGGTGATCTTTTTTCCTCTATCACCTTCTACTTTAATTCCAAATGTAGTTTTCAAACCGTAAGATTTTCATAAATATTTTACTATTCACACTCCTAAATAAAATCTCTACCAAGACCAAATGTCAAACCTATGATTTGAATGTGTTCTGCTACATCAACTAGCACAAAGATGGAGATAAGAGTTTAGGATGACATAAAACAGCAGGGATGCAGGCTGGCATAAAACCATCACTCCGTGTTTGAGGACCCACAAGGGGAAATGCGGGAGGTGATGAGTCACACAGTCAGGACAAGGAGGCAGAGGGAGAGCAAGCAGAGCAGTTGTACCAAGACCTTACCCAGAGCTATTTTTCAGCATGAGTGAGGGAGCACAGAGCTGGAGGGAAGCAGTAGGCATGCGCTGTATACTATCCTTCTGCTACCTAGAAAGCAGCAGTCACCCTAGGCCTCTGCCTCTGTAGGGTCAGTGTCCTGTGGCAACAACAACAGTCACAAAATTATTACCAACAGTAAACAACTACAGCTTACCTAAAATAATTCTTATGGGTTTTAGCACTTTTTTTCTTCAAATATTGCAAGAAACTTAATTCTCAAGCATATTCAACTGCAACAACTAAACCATTTTTGAACTGAGCACATAGAAACAACATTGGTCAAGAATTTTAAATCATGTTAAGTTTTAAGGATCTGCAACTCATCAAGAATCTAGAATTTTCCCAGTACTGGAGAAATCTATCCCTTTCATTTCTGGTGATTTGCAAGCCACTGTGGTTTCCCCTATCAAAGTTTATGATTCTGGGCTTGGAAACTAAACTGTCTTAGAAATCTGGTTCACTAGGAACACACTGCTGTCTATATATCATTTATGATCACTTTAGAATTGTCACTACATGAATATTCTGAATATGATGACACATATTTTATTATGCTTTGCAAAACAGATAATTACTACCATACTTAGAATGAAAGGCAAATGAACAGCTATTAATGTTCTAATGATTTACAGACCAGCTTTGCTTCCAGACAAGAAGACTCCAAAATTGCATTACTATTCATTAAAACTTTCAAGTTCATTAAAAACATTGTAAGATTTCTGTAAGTCTTACTGAAAATCAGTGACTCCTAAGGTCCAAATTTCAACGGGAATTAGGTAAATGAAATTCTTAGGCACTTTGGGAAATCCCACAAGGGCCTGTATAGAAAACAGATAAATACTTTAGCCAACTAAATGCACTTAAACAAAAAAAAAGCCTCTGTCTCCTAGTTGCTTAATGCCACTGTGAGTTTCCCTGTTTAAACTGAAAATTCTTTCAGGCCCAAAATTTCTGTGTTGGCACATTGCTAGATCATCCCAGATTTAGCGACTATCAAGTCCTACCTGCCTTCTGAGGGCCTGAAGAGTCTGCTTCGGCAGATTACGACTATTTTGTGGTCAGGAACCTTTGGATCAAAAGCACTGAAAAGCATGAGAGAGATGACAACACACCAGAAGACAGACCTGACCTTTCTAATTATGTCTTTCATTTTGTCTTCTCCTGTGTAGACAATTCACTATGAGAGTACCTCAAGGTCTTCCATGTACAGTGCAGGGACTGGAGAGTCCATCAAAAGAGGGAAAAGAGGGTGATTTCTTCACATACAAGGTTTTTAGAGCCAGAGTCTGGTCTGAGGAGGCAGCATTACCCTGCTGCTGTGTCTTGGAAGAACCATTGATGTTCAGCTCTTTCAGACATAAATTTGGATCTTCTTCACCGTTTTTCTTTGTCTGGGTTTTGTGACATCTTCTGAATATGCAGATATTTTATACCCGTTTCAAAGGGAGTAAGAGACTTTGCAACTCTTAAAGATCTCCTTCAGTAAGAGAAACTTATTTCTGGCTTGTTTGAACAAATCCAGCTTTAAATATTTAAGGTTATGGCTATAAGGGAGGGTGATATAGGACTGTCCAGCTGAAGTCTAGGATCTACAGCAGTCCCTATCCTCTTGTTGCGACAGCACTGCTGTGTATCTGGATTTGGAGATGACTTAATTTATCTGCACAGTACTTCGCCACTGTTGTACATTAGCTCAACGTTTTACACTGCACCCCATTGTGAACTCTGAATAAAATCTTAATCACGACACCTTAAATGACATTATATATGATGGATTGCCTTAAATACTTCAATTGTATATTGCTTTAGGAGGTTGTGAAAGATGCTTATTTAAAAAATATTATTATTTGTAAAAATAAGCATGTGTATGTGTGTGTTTATTGGTTTTGTGGGAAGAGATGGGAAGGTGGGTCAGCCCCAAATCACATTGCACTTGCAATGTCTTAAAATTTCCCTGGAGTGATGCAACTCTGATTTCAGAATCAAAAAGTTTGGAGCTTCTCCAAACCCCCCAACCTGGGGTTCTTGACACAGCTCATCCCCTAGTTACATCTCTATCGCTGCAGAACTAATCCATGGTGCACCCTACATTCAAATCCAGTGGTTTGGAAATTTCCTAGGGGCTTCTACAGGGCTCTCTCATCTTTGATAAAGAGATGATGTTTGATGTTCTGTCACTCCCCTTGCCCTATTATTTTACATGTGTGCTAGAAGAGAACTGGTTAGTCCAACACATTTATGTCATTAGCCGAGGATTTGTTTTTTATGATGAGTGATATCACGTAATTTATTTGCTAGATTTCATAAGTAGGGTTAGTAATCTCTTCCCCACTTCAGATCAGTAGAGATACCACATGGATTCTTATCACACAGTGCACTTAATTATGATAAATAAGCAGAGATAAATTAAGCCTATAAAAGGCCCAGATGGATATTATACTTGCATTGTGAATGCACGCTATGATGAAAATATGGCATTTGGAGGGCCACTTTGAAGATGAGCTCTGGATCCACACTTAATCTGTATTGTAAAAGAAAGATGTGAACAGTAAATTCAGCAGCTCATGACAAGCATGTTGGAAGATTTTGGCTTCAGCAAAGAATCTCATTTTAATTTGTGTGGAAGAGAATGGTATGAAAGGCCTGATAGGTTCAGCTAGCATGTAAGTTTTTGGTCAGTTGCAACTGAGACTTGGGACTGAATAAAACCGGACATATTGGTGTTATTCCAAAGTTCCAGGAAATCTAACTGACTGACAAGTGTATTTGTAATTGGACCAATTATGGAGTCCAACCCCTAAAACTGCTATGCAAGGTCAGGAAAGATGTAGCTCATGTAAACAATATGACTCCACTGTGAAACCAATGATTTTATTCACTTCTGCTCATGAATAAATTAGATTTTTTTAAAAATTCATAGGAGACAACAAAATCATAGGAAAAATAGTACTTGCATTTGGAAAGATAGCTTACTATTGTGAGCTGAACATTGCTGAAGTTTTCTAAATCAAGTACAAAAATATCTTCTTACATAATTTTTATTTATATAGGAAAGTAAAAATAGGCAGACAGTAAGAAGTCAAATTTAGCCTTTACACAACAGCTATGAGATATCAGGAGTTAATTTCTTGTGCATTTAAGCCAGTAGTAGCCAGTATTGTGGAAAACCAACTGGAACAGAATGGGGAAGTACAGGTGACATGCATGTTTCTAAAGAAGTGAGGGTTTTTGTTGCATCTCTTTCTTAATTTTTCAGTCTGTCTTGTAGTACTACGGTATTAGTTAGGTACTGATGTATGAACATCACTGTGTATTACTGCACTTACCAAAAGAGAAAATTATAATTTTGAAACATAGGTTAGCTATATTTAAAAACATTTCCTGAAGCACTGATTCTCCTTGCATTGCCTTAACCTCCTTTTCCCAGGACAGTTCATCTTGGCTTCACCTTTTCTGTCTGTTCCATGGACTGGGGGGAGGAAGATTCACTAAATTTTGAACATATACGAGTTCCACATCTGAATGGATTTTATAAGAAATACAGTTCAGTAATTAATAAGTGATTATGTGGTGAATTTCAGGACACAGAACTACAACCAGGATATAAAAATGCAAAGCAATTTTTAAAATGTCATTGAACGGTTTATTTGGTTTGCATAGCTCCAAGGGTCCTGAAAGCACAGTATGTTCTCAAATTGAAAAACAAAAACAAAAACCCCCCAAAAAGAAGAAGAAAAAATAAAGGAAAGGAAAAAAAGCTCTTTAAATAAAAAAAGCTCTACTCTACTAAAATAAAAAGGAATCCAACAAAATCTGAGATGATGGATAGACTTGTGGTTTTGGAGTTATAGAGGTTCAACTTTAAAATGTGTATCAAACTAGATGAAAAGCTCAAAAGGATTGGGGCATTCACTTTAAAATCTATATTCAAGTTCTTTCCCCCATTTATAGCTATGTTTTTAATACAAAAGGGGTCAGAGAAAATAATTTGAGAAAATCTTTCATCCAAATATCCAGTAATTTTGGATTATAAGATATTTACTGGGGAATTTTTTATATGAGGAGGTTTTTATTCATAGAGTTGGAGGAGGACTTTACCATAACTTCCTTTTATACTATTTTTAATGGAGAAGAGGAAGTTAACTTGGGAGTTGGAGATCAATGGCACTGATGAACAATGATCATGATCAAAGCTGTGACCCAAAATTATACTTCAGACCCTCTGTCAGACAAAGTTACACTGTGATCCTTGCTCAGCACTTCCCTACAATGATCTAAGATGATTTTCAACTAAGAATTATGGGCTACTTGTCTTATTTTTGAACTCTGATTTATGCATTCTTTAGGGTCATCTAGGATCCGAGATGGCTGCTGTGAAATCTATGTTTGCAAGACTTTGAGGTTCTCAAAATTTGAGTCTACCTCATTTGCAAACTCAGCTCTGCATATTTTGTGATGGACAGTCTCTATCCACATAGAAAAAATTCCTAATTTTATTTCTAACTACAGAGAATGTGTCTCCACTCTAGATGACAGTCACTCTAGATGACAGATGACCCACTCTAGGCTGATTTTATTTAGTATTTAAGTTTGTGCAGATTTAGAACAGATCTAAAGAGTTTTTATGGTCACTTTAGGCAATACAACAGAGGTACATGCAAACTTTACATATAGTCTTCCCTAACTGTTGGTTTATTGGTTTTCAATTATTATTATTATTATTGTTATTTCATAAGACTATTACTTAGGTGATTTCATGGGTTCAAACTAACCTTACAGCCAGATTGAATGCAAGTGACAGTTTAGGTTCATCCGCAAGCTTCCTACTTACCTGTAGACTGCAAAAATGATGGTGATTTTTGTTGTGGTAGTAGTGATCTCATCTGTCTAGACTGGAATTTAGGGACAAAAACTGAGCCTGGTATTTTCTGCATTTATACTTCTGAACACAACAGGAATGCAACGTTGGTGCAGAATGTGAAATCAGACTTACTTTCACACAGTTACAGTCAAGGGAAAATACAGGAAAAGCATGCAGAGATGTTGCATGCTTTTTAAGAGGCCATGGAAGGACATTTTGATGTTCACTGCAGCTAAGCAGTGTAAATTGGTTCAGTTTCATGAATAAACTATATTTGGCTTGTACCTAATTTTTTCATGAATTGTTAGTCTATTTTATCAAGCTGTTGAGAGAATAGTGCTTCCATCAGTTCGATGTCTGTTCTGCAAAACAAGGTAAATCACTGATTTTTTTCCTCCTTACTCTCAAAATGATTTGCACAATACTAAACAGGAAAAAAAAAAACAAAAAAAAACTTTTAAGAATTTGCATCACCAAAGAAAGAAACACAAACTCCTGCCTGCAGCTCATGTAGCTTCACACGGAAAATCTTCTAATAGATACAGAATGTACAAGGAAAAAAGTATAAGTGATAGTCTTACTTGTATCAGCTCCTATGTAACAGCCATAGCAACAAAAGCTCGTTCTTGCTTATAAAACGTTGTTTATGGCAGAAACGTTGACAGAAAAGAAATCTTGCAAGAAAAAAACAAACACAAAAAAAAAATCACACTCTTAACTGACATTCCTATATAAGCAAAAGTTTGCAGGGACTCCTGACTCTGACTTCTAGTTGTTTCTTAGGAAACCCAAGGTCTTAAGCTGGAAGATAACCCAGAGAACTCTAAATGACTCCAATTAAGAGGTGTGAATATCATTTACACCTGTTACCTTTTAGCAAGAAAGGCTACAGCCAGAAACACACAGCACATAATCCTACAGAGAGCCTTTCAAAGAGAAAAGTTTGATTTTATTTGAACCATACAGCTCCTTACCCTGAAAAGAAAAGAAAAAAAAAGATATGTAGAATGTTTAGAGAGACAAAAATAATAGTTCTCCTGCTGTGTGTTCTCACTTTGTAACAAATGGAAAAAAACAAGACAATGATTAAATAAAACTCCAGATTATTGAAAATATTCTTTAGAAAAAAGTATGTAAATACAAACAATATGTGATTTAGAAATGTGAGCCAAAAATATGCTTAAAAAATAGATTTGCAGATTTTTCACTGATTGATAGCAGGCACTGGTTACAAATATTCATATAATGAAATTCTGCTTTAAGTTTTCACCTGCAAATGAAATATTTCTTGTTTGAAGACACTTAACTGCTTTCCATTTTAGAGAGCAGGTACAAATCAATTAACTTTTCCAAAGTTCTTCCAAGTAAACATAAGTTTGTATCCAGATTGCCCTCCAGTTACCCATAATGTCAGTTGCCTAACCTTGGTATTTCCTTTTTTATTGGAAATGTATTTTTTCCCAAAGGGGAACCCACCTCAAGGATCGTGGCATCTAGTCTCCATTGTCCTTCATCCATATCTGACTGCCTGTTCTGTCCTTCTGGCCTTCCCTTAACTCTCCATTAAGTTCTGTGTTAGTACAGCACCTAGAACTGGGATGGCAATCCATGAGTGAATTTCTAGGCATAAAGGTAATCCGGGTAAGCTATTACACAGCTTCTGTTTTAACAGGAGTCTTCCAATTATCTGCCAACACATCCCTTTTGGATAGGCTGGTGCACTTTTATTAGAAGATAACTATATCCATATATCAAGCTCCTCAATGTTGTCATAACTCTAGGTAGTCTCATGAAGCAAGTTTCTTGTTCAATACACTGTCAAAGTCAGGGGAACACATTGAGCTTACAAGGAGATCAGGAAAAAGCAGGAAACTGGAACTGGAAAAAGCAGGACATGACTGTTGTCATTTACCAACAAGGATCATTTACCAACAAGTTGGTAAATGGCTTATCTGCTTCCTTCTGGCTTATCTGCTCTGAATTTTTAGAAAAACTGATTCTCTCCATGGTGGCCAGCGCCCTATTTACCATTTGGGTTTCATGAGTACAACAGCCTCAGAGGTGGTAACACCTCAAAGAAGAACATCTGGCTGGAACAGAGCTGGTACAAGCACTTTGCTGAAACTGTTTCAGTGCAAAGCCGTATGACCATTTTGTTCAGAAAAAGAAACAGCCACAAACAACAAATAAACCCCAAGCAAACAAAAATATACAAACAAGTAGCAACAAAAATCCCCAAAACAAACATACAAACAGAAAGAAAGAAAACCTAATCCTTCTTTTTTCTTTAAATATATTTTTTTTTAAATTCAAAAATTACCAACTTGACATTCAAAAAGCAAAATTATTAGTAATAAATATATTTTTGTGATACCCTTATTGCAACAATAAAGACAACTAAATCAATCAGCTGAGCAGGAACAAGGACAAACAATGTGTGTGGGAGAAAGAAGTGAAGAGCATCTAGAAGTGGTCCTATATCTACCTTTGTTTAGAGTGCAAGTCTATTACAAGCAAGCCTTGAGCAACAGCCTTTTGCACTTGCCTTATGGTCTTTTGTAATTCTCTAGCTTGGAAAGTCTGTGTTGCTGCTTAAAACTTTTCTTTTTAAAAGAAAATCTCTTATTGTTTAAGCCTGAGTCACAAGAACTTCTGGTTTTGGGTCAGAGACAGATACAAAAAGACTTATACTATTCATAATTTGAATTTCCCACCCTCTACATTAAAGTAAAGAAGACCCAAGGCTGCTCTAAATAGTGTTTTGTTTTCATGCCATTTGAGCTCAGGAGGCCTGATCTGCCCACTGGCAAGGGAGAAGGGAATACGTAAAGTGCTCATTCCCTAGCTTTGCAGAATTTCACATAGCAACATTGTGAGGGATGAGCATGTTTCTGCTCAAAAACCTTGACATCTTGTAAATGAACCTTAAAAGAATTTTAATGAAAATGAGATTCAGCAACTTGTTCTCTAGAAAAATGCAGTCATACCTCTTGATTTTTTTATGTATGAGTAAGAAGATTTCCTATTTCCACTTAGGCTACTAAAGGGAACAACTCATAGCAGTATTATTTCTGTTTAGGAAGTCATTATATAGTGCTTATCACTGGCACATCATTTTAAAATGTCTGGATTTCTAGTATTACTCTCATATTACAAAAAAAATATTTGTGGCATGGACATATCAAATAATTTTCCAAGGGAATGAGGGTATTTCAGTGGTAGTACATTGAGATTGATATTTTTTCTTCTTACAAGGTATTTAATAATTTAGGCTTGACTGTCATGTACAATGTATTTGCAAAAGAAGCACACGAGAAAATACTTCTATATCAAGGGGAAGAATGCTTCCTGGAAAACTTTTTTGGTTGGTTGGTTGGTTGGTTGGTTGGTTGGTTGGTTGGTTGGTTTTTTGAGTTGTTTGGGTTTTTTTCTTTCCCATGCACACCATTCTAAATGTTTGCTTATGTTAAAATGTTAAAATTGTATCATCATCTGACAATGAAGATAGTTAAATGGAATTTTCTCAGTGTGAGAAAAGTCTATATTTCTAACGCTTTTAGGTCATGACTATTCTAAACATGTTTCTCTTTTGCAAAAAAAGCATGTAGAAACATTTTTCCTTCTGCTGCATTTATGGATGAAAATCAGCCTGGATGCTGTGTCAGTTTGAATTCATTGCTCTTAGTGTGCAGTATGCATAGTCAGAACCCAAAGCTTGGCAACTGGGAGATTTGGGCCAAGTTTAAATCTCTTTCTATGTGCACAGTTGAAATGAGAAATTTTTGGGAGTTTGAGCTGCAAACTGGAGTACTTTGTATAAATATGCAGTGATAAAGCTTCTGTAACATGTGAACTTTTAGAGTAAAAAGGATAAAATCTTCTGCAATATGTGAATGTTCATTGCCTTAGATATGGTCTAGGATATTTTCTAGGTTATCACATTTGAGGCTGAGTCCCTCACTGATTTTCTTGTGTTGGAGATAATGGTTTTAGCAGAGTACATGGAACTAGCAATTAGAAAGCCGTTCCTTTTTAGAAGGATGTCCATCAGAGTGCACAACAGTAGAAAATAATAGTGTTTGAAAATGTAAAAATAAATAAAATGAAGAGTGTTCTCCCTTGGATGTCATTCACACCATGCTTTTCACTTAATAAAAAAAAAAGCCTCTTAGCATGATTTTTCCAGCCTAAGCAGTTGGTGCTAAGGTGTTGATGGTCATTAGCAGGGTGTAGCATTGGCCAATTAGATTTATTTCTGCAGCAAATTAAGCCACAAGGTTTTAGAGTCTGTGCTTAGCAGAGTCTGCTTCTGACAGGATTTTTGATAGCTGTGTTTCCTAATGAGTAGCAAAGCAGCATAAAAAAATGGTGTGGAATGCCTCAGCCTCTCATCCTCTGTGAAAGACAAGTACTTCCTAACGCCAAAGAAACACTCTGAATGCATGGCAGATGAGTAGGTACCAGCACATCTATCCTCTGAGGTTGATAAGATGAGCTGTTACCAACAGGGTCTGAGGAGATGTAGACAGTTTCTACATCAGTGGATTACCACCAGCAGAGTTGTTTTTCTTTTCTGATGGAGAGAAAGAGATTCCTGAGGTGTCTGGGCAGGGCTTTGGCCTGCTGATCCCACAGGGTCACATAATAGTTGAGACTTGAAGGGACCTAAGGAGATCATCCAGTCCAATGCCTTTGCTTGAGTGGGACTCAGTAGAGCTGGTTGCCCATGACTATGTCCAGTTGAATTTTTAAAACCCTCCAAAGAGAAGAGACTCCAGAATCCCCAACCCATGCTAGTGTTTTACCACACTCACAGTAAAAAGGTTTTTCTTATGCTAAAGTAAAATTTCTTGTGTTTCAATGTGTGACCATTGCCTCTCATGCTGTCAGTGGAAAACACCGAGAAAAGCCTGTCCATTTTTTTGATAGCTCTGAATTGGACTCTCTCCAGTATGTCCATGTCTTTCTTGTACTGGTGAGTACAGCACCAGACCCAGAACCTCAGACGTACTTCAACAGTGCTGAACAGGGGGAAGGATCACCTCTATCAACCTGCTGGCACTACCGCCTGATGCCGTCCAGCACATTATTGCCCTGCTTTTTTGCAAGTAAGGACATACTGTTAATGACAAGAACACATGTGACAGCATCTCTATGATGTGCCATTTAGAGCTTCAGTAAGGACTGCTGCAGAAACAAAGAAAATCATACTTTCTAAGGAGACAAACTGAGGAGACATGCCTTAAGTCTATGCAAAAATGGATGTTCTACAGTGATACAGCATTTAACTTAATATTTAATGGATGAAGCCACTTTTTAAATAAAATAACCATAAAACTCTCCAATGTTTCTGTTAAATTTAAACAAGTGTCAATTCAGTCTCTCTTGTTGTCCTTATCTCTTGGAACTACTCACAAAAAATTATCAGTTGCATTGCCCTACACTGTTTGGGGTTGGACTCTAAAGCACCCTGTATCTGTGTGAAGGAGAAGGGGAAATAATTGATCCTATAAAGCCCCAATGTGAAACAAAATGTCAGCAAAGCATTGGCCCACAGAAATGAAGAACCTTCAAGGAAAGACCTATGAATAAGAGATATGAATCACACCACTTCTAATGTCTACTTTGGGATGGAACTGTTTGCACTTTGGTCTTTGCTCACACTGTGCTTGAAGGCAGACTCTGGTTTTCATCAATGAGTGCTAACCCCCAGATTCACAGATAGCGGGAAAAATTATTATAATGCTTTAATAAAATGTCAGAAACAGGCAAGATGGAAAAGATAAGCATAGGCTAAAAATTATAGGAAGTATTTTCCAGTTTGCTGCCAGTGATAGTACCATTTTGGCTATTTAAGATCATCTGGCACAGATAGACCATAATACCCTCATATCAAATTTTGGGAGAGATTATTACATCCAGCAATATATGTGCTGTAAGACATACATAATTTTGTAACTCACAGATATTTTATAGTGTGTAACCTCTACTATTAGTAATGTTTTGACAATATGAAATCTTCAGGAAAATTACTTAAGCCTGCTCAAATATAATTTGCTTACCATGTGAAATAAAGCCTGTATCCATGGTGGTGGTTGGGAAAAAATCAGGTATATTTCTTATCAGCACAAATTTGCGGTGTCTTAGATTATTCTGTTACTGCCCAACCCACTGTGGCACGTGAAAACAGTGTTTTGCCAGGGAAAAATACCTATTTACTGCTACTTTCTTGAAGTTATTGAACACATGACGCAGTTCTCCAGGAACCTTGAAGAATGTCTTTCATCAGGCAAATCGCCTCTGATGAAATCTCTAGAGGACGTTTGAAATAATTCCTGTTAACAGGTGGAAGAGGCTGTGAAGTTTCTGTCTCTGTATAGGGACCTCAAGTGCCTTCAGGGAATTTCTGTCAGTTCACCAGATCAGTGATACCCAAAAAATGCGTTTGTATGAAACACAACACACAAATTAATAGCAGAAATCTTAACATTTATTTTCTATTTATTTTGTGGGTTCTCTCTCTATTATTGAGCAAAGATTTTTTAAATTCTCTTGCAGTCTTCTACATACATGTTCCAGGTTTCTTTCAATGAGATTTTACCTAAATGTAAGCTTTTCCACATGTTACAACTCCTAACATACTTACATCTACGCTGTGCATCCCATTTCCAAAGCAAAACATTTTTGCAGACTGGTTTCTGAACGATTTATTTCTCTTTGAAGGCCTGCCCTTACATATGAGCATGAGGTAGGAAAACTGGGTGACACAGCCAGGGACAGTGAACTGTGAAATTATAAATCCAGATAAATACGTGCCAAATGCATAGAAAAAAAGAGGAGTTTTGAGCCAATTGGGTCAGGCCCATACCTACAGTTTTAGCAACACTTCCAGAGCTGGATTGGATACCAGTAAATATTGAAAAAGAGGGTAAAGATAATAGAGAAATATGGTCTTTTGGAAAACCATAATGCCAGCCCTACCATTTTAGGCATTATTTAAGAGTTAAACTTGTCAGTTTCTAAAGCTGTAGAAATGCTTAACTGCCTTGTGCTTTCTTTTGACCAAGTTATCATCCATTTGGCAAAGGACTCCACCATGCTTTTCACAGTAATGACCTAGAAGATTTTATGATCCAAGAAGATGTGAGACAGAAATAAATCATTGCCAAATTACAAACTGGGCAACCAGTTATGAGAACACTTTTACATCTTTTTAAAAGTCCTAAAGTGCTTGGATCTGTATGCTGCTTCCTGCAGACAAACTCATAAGGCTTGGCAAAAAAGTCTGCAAAGACTCTGAGATTCCAGACTGAGTGTTTTGGAGACAAAGTCATATTTGCTAACTAGTGCTCTGGGAGCTTCACTCAGGAAATTATATTCCCTTTCTTCATTTTGTTAAACTCTCCTTTCCCTCCAGGTTGTAATGAAAAAAATTCATCTGGTCATTGACAATGTAGATTGTTTCACAACAGATTTTAGATTTTCACCAAACTCTCTGTCCTTGCTCTTAGAATATTTCCAAGTGATGTTTTATAATCCCAGATTATAAAGCATTGAGAGAACTACCTTTTCAAATCAAATCCTTTCTGTAGTCTTTTATGCCTTGATTTGTAAAGACAACATCTGGATGTTTTGCTACAAAAACAGTGGAAGGAAGTAATTCTGTTGCTGACCATTTTAAGTATACTTGAGCTAATAAGTAAGTACCTGCTCCTCATTTTGAGGAAATTTCTTTCTTACCTATTTAAAGTAAATAATATACTCATCCACTTATTCTCATGAAGTGGTCATTTTAGTGCTTTCACACAGTACTGTGGCAGAAACATAATTGGTTCTAGAAAGTTAAAGATTCCAGCATGCTTCAGCACAAAGCACTTGCTCTTCACACAGCACTGTACAACTTTTGAATGTTTTTTATATATCAGGAGGAAAAAATCCAAGCCATTTCAGGGATAGGAATAAGAACATGGAGAAAGAAGAAACTCTTTCATTGTCAATAGACAGATGGGTCCCTTCAGCCTTCTGCTTTACTTAGAAGAGTTCCTCCCAAGCAACATGTATTTTCCTTAAGAAAAAGGATCCCTAGTTGGATTTTAGCATGTTCCTCCAAAATTAAATCTGGAAGTACTTTATATTCTAACAGGTATAAAGCTCTCCAGCACAGTGCTGGCTCAAGTATGCTGTGTGATCCTCAAAGAGCCTGCTCTGACCATCATGGACAAAGAGTGCAGCAGCAAGCTTTGGGAATGCAATCTGGTGGAGGTCCAGTTTCCATCCCATCTTAGGGTCAAGGGATTTCTGAACCTCTTTCACTAAAACTTGCAGGTCTCCAAAACATTCCTCTAGAGCTCAGGGCCGATGATCCACCACTGGCTAATAAATTCTGGAGCTGCATCCAAGCTAGAATTTCTAATTCATTAGTTGTAAAATACTGGACAGAGTTTCAGCTGTAAAAGGAGACCCTGAAGAATATCCTTGAGGAATATGGAAGCAGCATGTGGAGGTTTTGTTTTGCTATTGCCAAAGTGCTTTATGGCTGTTCTCTGATCATAGCAACAGTTTGAAAGCTGAAAGTCTGCTCAGCTGTGATGAATGAAGCTTACATACAGCAAACAAGAATGCATTTGTAGGGGAACTGACATCTTAAAAAAAAATGTTGTAATGATATCCAGTTCTGCTATGAAACTTTTTGGTTAAATGCTGATATGATAATTAGTCTTGTTACTTTCACATGACTATTCTGGTGATTGCCGTTGGATTTCTTTATTTTTTTCCCTTTGCCTGGAAGCTTTGAGGTAATAGATACTGAATTACTGCTGGTAATTTTGATGTGATATAGTAACGTATGACCAATATTCCTGAGTAGAACAGTGAAAAATGAGGTCCTCAACTTTGATTGTGAAGGCACACTCAAGTCTTACGGTCAAAAAATTGTCAGTGGGGTACCTGTTGATAGATTTTCCAAAAAAAAGAACATTGAAGTGTTGTACTTGCAGTAAAATGTGTGTATGTCCGTGCTTTAATCTAAGCTACCATAGTAGTTTAACCCTAGTGCCAATGTTTACCTGACATAAATTTGGAGAGCATCTATGAAGAAAATTGATTTAAGGAACTATCCAGTGTTACTTAAGAGAATTTTCCAGTTATCTGATGTCCAAAGAGATCGTAAGGCAGGAAAACATTACTGATCACCAACTGATTTATCCATTCTTACAACACTTTCTTAGGTAATGGTTTAGTGGATCCCTGCAGCAATTCAGGAATCAGCAGATTAGTTCATCTCTTGCTGGTGCGTAGTGTTCTCTCTGAAATCATACTTATGACTTTTGTTAAAGTAACTCTCTCTAAAATATTTATGTATTCGTTTTAGCTGGAAGTAATTTTTGGGCAACTTTAAAGTGTGATAGTGTATGCTGCAAGGTTAATTTACAATGATACAATTAATTTACAAATATAGTGACTGGCTCACTGTAGCTGAATTTACTAAAGCTTTTGTCTTTCTGAGAAAAAAATGCATTTGTGGCTGCATATGTCTATGAAAAAGCTGCCTTTTGGTGCTTTGTTTTTGATACCAAGGATAATCCTATTAGAAACAAAGAATATGGATGCAAAGCAGTTCACAGATACTGTAGCCTATCAGACTATCCAAGAATCTTAACAAATGTCTTTTAATTGATATGGCAGCCTTAAACTCTTCCTAACCTTCTAGGTCTTTTATAGTCAGCTGTCAGAAATGCAGCAAATGATGGATAATTTTGTGTCACCTTGCAGTCATACATGAAAATCATTACTGAAAGTCAGATCCAGAAAGTACTCTTTTTTACAAAAATCAAAATTTTTTGTACCTATGGGATGACACAGTCATTTTTTTGTAACAGTAACTTTTAATTATTAACTCACATTTAAAATTTGGTCACCTCGTGCTTAATTATGTGATCAGTCACAGCAACTGAAAGTGGTTAAATCTGTATAGACTATTACTCTATTTAGGAAGGAATTGGAGCAGTATTAATTGCTGAGGTGAAAAATGAAATAAATATATTTACTAACAGACCTTGCCATGATGTGCAGAAATATTATCACAAGGCTCTGAATAATAACTATTTATTAATCATGATATGCTATATTGTAAGTAGTAGTAATAATAATAATAATAATAATAATAATATTAATAATAATTTAACTCAGGAAGGCACTGTTCCCTGAATCGAGAAAAAAAAACTTTTTCAGACAATATTAATATAGACAATATAAAAAGCAGGTCTTTAATGGAAGCTTCCAGGTGCCCCCGTGGCTATGGGCACACATGGAATCAGATTTGTACAATTTTTATAAGGTTAATTAATTAGTATATCTCACAAATATTGTCCAATTAGAAGAGCAGTTGGTTAGGTAATTTCCCCCAGGTTCTGCCCCACTGGAGCACCCCCCCAGTCTTTTAGCCCTACATTTTATTATGTCTACAATGTGTGGTGCAAAACAAAGTGTCCTTGCTAGACTAAAAAGCAAGACTAAACAGAATTCCAAGAAGGTAGCAATATATGTGAGAAAGTGCAACTACTATGCTAAAGTGACAAAGTGTTAGAAACTACACAGCTATATACTAAAATCTATAAAGCTACAGATATATAAAAAGCAAAAATCTTGAGGCATCAGCACCAGTCATGTATTTACTGTCACTGTTTTGTCACAGTTTTTCGGAGGGGGTTGTTGGTAGGAGGGGGGGAAAGCTTTGAGGGTCTGAGCTAGAACAATTTCAGTGTAAAACAGATTATTCCCAAACAGGGTGGCTATTGTAATCCTCCCAACTATTACTTTTCAAGTCAACACCAAGTGTGGGATTTGCTGGGATGGATACTTTTGTACATCTCCAAGCAGTCAGCACACAGTAGCAAAAGCATTTAGTTGGTATGATCCTTTCTTTTCCTCTTCTGGACTATTTTAGAAAGAACACAGGAGCTGAACAGAAGTCAAACTGATTATCTTAGAATTAAAGTAACAACTTTTTCTTGTGCAATTGTTTCTCATGCCTGGGTGGGTTAATGTCTTGAGAGGTGATGTGCCTTTCTTTTAGCATATTGAGTCATAACTGACAAATATTGAGACCATTGGATGTGTGTTAGAAAGAAGAAGGGCTGTAGAGAGTGCCAGCAATGGGGAAAATCACAGCTGAAATCAGATCACCAGATATGGTGAAGTGGGAACTTCTCTAGTCATGTCAACTTACTCATGGAGAAATTCCAGTCGACACTCTGGATGAGTGTTGCAAGAGTCATTGTACTAAGAGAAATGAGTTTTCTTGGGACTGCACCACTAAGGTAAAGGTATGGGACTGTTAACGGGTAGATCAAAAGTGAATGTACAACACGTATCTCAGACTTTTTTTTTTGAAGTTATAGAGGAAGAATCCATTTGGTACATGCTCCTACTCTGAAGCCTCACGTATTTTAATGACTAATTATTTTACTCTCATGTTTGTTATTGATTAGACTTAAGGGGGTTGGGGTGTTTTTTGTTTTATTGGCGGGGGGAGGAGGGCAGTATGGGGTTTTTTGTTGGGTTTTTTCGGGTTTGTTTTTTTTGTCCTAGAGACCTCTCTCTTTCATGGATAGAAGCTTTTGTCCATGGGTTTCAGCATGCTCATACAGGTAGTGGAATAGATTTTCAGCACAACCAAAATAACTTTTAGCACCTTTCCTTCATGTAGTTCAGCACTCAAACTGTGAAAAGAGAATGACATTTGTTATATCTTACATATATAAAGAAAATATTTCTACAATCTTGTAATGAAATATTCTATCTCGATGGTATACTTGAATAATATTTATCAGAGGACTTTGTAAATGTCAGTATTTCCCAGTATTTTGTGGAGGTTTACTTACACCACCATTTAGTTCTAGAAAAAATGTCACCAGAAGATTTTCTTTACTCTATTGGCCAAAATTGTGAAAGCTGTGTCTTCGACAATGACAATACATTTGTGTCATGCTGAGAAAATTAAATCAATTCTGTTTTTAACAAAAAACCACTCACACAATACTCCATTAATTTAATTCCTTTCCCCATTTTTTGTTAATATTGGGTACTTAGTACTTGTGAGATAGCAAATGCTTTCAGTTAAAAACAGAAGGGAGTCAATATGTCTAAATGTAGCAGAAAATGCAAGGAAGGGCTCTTTGAGCAGCCTTCAAAAATAACTCCTTAGTCTTTCCTGAGCTGTCATTCATAGGTGAGTAAAACATATGCATAGAATGCTTCATCTTTAGTGTATATCAATTTGTGAAAGAGACTGGACCAAGTTTTTCAAATGTAGTATTTATAAATTTGCTCTTACTTATTATAAATGCAAAGTCAAACAAAACGTAATAAAAAGAGTAAACAAGCTGCAAGTTTTTAGAACTCCAAAACTATGTTCTTCCTTTCACTTTTCATGCCCCATGGTTGCTGCCTTTTTTGCACTGTCTTTACAGTCAACACGTTCTCCTCCACCTTTGCACACACTAGCACAGTTAAGAAGGAGAGGGCAAGCAGCAGTAGGGTAATAAAGGTTTAGGAGCTGCTTACACCAGTTGCATACTTTGAAATCCATGGGGCCAGCTGGGATTCACCATGGTGGTTAAATGAAGTTCTCAATGAAAAAATTAGTGTTAACTTCTGTCTCCAGAAATAGAGGAGGGGAAGAAAGCCTCACCTCAGACCTGTGAGAGGAAGCACGTCCTCTTAAAATAATTTCCAAGAACGTGATATACAAGAAAGCTAAGCAGGGATAGTCAGCATGCATTTAACAAGGATAAATTGTGCTAATTCAACCTGATGGCCTTCTGCAATCAAGTAGCTGTATGAACAAGGTGGAAAGCACTGGATGATTTCTACCTGTACATCACCTCCCAAAGCATTCATTTGTAAAAGGAAAATTGAGAAGAAGACATAAGTGAATTAAAAATTTGCTAGACTGTCAGGTATGAATTGTAGCAATGAACTGATATCCAGCTAGCAGACAGAAAAAAAGACAGTATTCAAGAGGTCTTCTTAAGAATGATTAGTTGCACTTGATGACAGAGTGTACCGTTAGTAAGTTTGTAGACCATACAGAATGAGGAGGAGTGGTGGGCCCAAAAGCAGAGGTCCTTTCCTCAATTCCTGAGAAGATTGCTGGTGGGACACTGAGCTGGGCTTGTTTAGTCTGGTGGAAAGGATGCAAAGGGATGGTCTAATAGTCCCAGAAAACTATTAATGCAAAATGCTGTTTCACAGACATTTTCAACTCAAATAGGTAGTACAACACTAACTTGTTGAAATGACACAAAAATTGTAGTCTGAGATATTCATATTAGACATCAGGAAGAACTTCATGGGGAAGTAGTGCAGTATTGACAGTATAACCCAGACAGCCTGAGGAATCTTTGTCCTTTGAAATTTTCAAGACTTAGGGAAATTCACAGTCAAGCTGATCTGCTACTTATGATACCTTGAGCAGGGGATTGGAGTACAGACCTTCAAAATTACCTTCCAATTGGAACAGTATTCCATCCATACCTCTGTGTAGAGAGGACAATTCTAAAGCTATGATTACTCCAGCTGAGTCATGTATATTTAGCTTCTGGTACATACAAGCAGTTATTTTTCAGTAAAACAAACACTCGAAAACATGTTTACCCTCTGCAAAATATTATCTGCAATGGCATTTGTAGCATATTACGCCCCTCTTTCTCACATGTTGTTACAAAGCTCTTCATGATTGTTTGCCCTGCCTTGTTACCTCCATGTAAAGCTGAAAACTTTTCCTTCTTTAACAAACTGGTATTCATTAAGGTATGCCTGGACTGAAGAAGATACTTGCTCTTACAAAGCAAGTGATACATTTCTTAAAAAAAAATATCAGTCTGTGTAATGGTCTATTTCCCCACTCACTTTTCTTACGAAATGTCCGCACCTCCCATACTGTTCTCCCTTCCCCGCCCCTAGTCCCACTCCCTCGAACTCTCCTTATTGGTTCCGGTACCCCAACTCCACCCATGTACTGCCCCTGTGCCCTGAGACCATTCTCTCCGCCCCCTCTCGTCCCCATAGAAAAGTATGAGACTGGGTGCCATGTGGTGTGTCTGCCTGTGGGAACCTGTGTGTCACCATGTGAGATTAAAGCTCCTGTGGTCCCCTATGTGGAGGCCTCTTCTCTCCTCCTTTATCGCCGCCGTGTTGTGGGGCCGACAGCCAGCCGGAGAAACAGCACCAAGCTGCCCGCAAGGGGCTACGGGAAGCGGGACAGCCGCTCTCCCCAAGCAGCCCCGCAGCGCTCTCCGGGAAGGTTTGCAGCTGTGCCATGCCAAAGAGGAAACAACAGACTGCAACAAGTCTGCAGTTTTTCTCCAAAGCACTGAGAGAGTAGTGATACACCAAATCTACTAAGATTATGCAATTTGCTCTACTTTATTTATACTACACTTGAAATATTTTGTGCAAGAATCACTTTGAAATTGAAGACAGCTTAGTGTTTGTTATTTTCTACTATGACAAATAAAGGTTGCACAATAAGTTTGAGTATATAGTGGTGAGTGCCACTAAAAAGAATGATGACACTTCTGCAGAAGTTTCAGGAAGAAAATATATTCTTAGGAATTTAGAATAAATTAATTTAAGGTTAACCTTAAATATAAGGCTGACAGCACTGTTTGCACATACATGTGGAATTGATTTGCAAATACTTATTTTCAAGAGTACAAGGTATTTTTCTTAAATTCACTTTGTAGTTGGATTCTTGCATAAAGTTTGCATTGTTATTTGTTCTCGTGTGATTCAGGGTTCAGAATCAACTGTGTTACTGTCACAATTTCATGGCTGAGTCATGAGAGATCAACACTAAACCACACTGAGTCATTTTTATGTGATAGCACAACATGATTCATTGCTATTAGGGCGGGAATTTTTCTTTTATTAATTTTTATTTTGTTTACAGCTTCTCTGTAGCTGTTATTCTCTTTATCCTTCTCTTGCCCAGCTTATTCTTAATTTTAAATTTGTTATTACTTCAGTTCTGTTTCAGTGAACATGCAGGTAGAATAGAAGTGTGGAACTCAAAGACTTGAACAGGGGTCACATTTGAAGAGTTGGTGCATGTGGAAAACTGTACCTGTGTGAGCTAGTGTCTACTTACAGATTTAGAACAAGTAAGCAAAATTCGAGCATGTTTGTAGTTAATCAATTTGCATCAATAAATGTTCCTTAAGAACCTCTAGTTCAGAAGTTTGTTAGGCTAAAGAGATGAGTCTGCATCTCTGCTCTATGGATACACGTGTGGCTGGGAATTATGACAAACCAGTGAAACAAATGTCACTTTTTGAATCTAAAGACTTTTCACTTTGTGGCAGTCAGAGAAGGTTAACAGAAATCACTTTTTTAGCACTTAAGATTCATTTATAGACAGGTGGAATTACCTGTGCTCGGCTGTTTTCCTTAATTCATATCAAAAGAGGATGACTGTCTATCTTCTTGAGAGGTAGACAGCAATGGGTGGAATATTGTGTGACAAAGAAGAGGCTTCTTAGAACATCTATCTTTTGATGCTAATGAGGAAAGAGCATACAGCAAAATCCAGGTCTTGCATATTCTAGTGAATAACATAGGACATGCATCCACAGACATCAGTAAAATGATGAACACTTTGGGCAGAACTTTGTAATAGCACCTGGGATACTCAGATGTTCTAAATATGTTAGAAATAGAGAATTATCTTAGAATAGATATCTTTATTTAAGGAAACAAGAAGAAATGTAACATTTCTGCCTACAAACCGTTCTGTTTAACAAACTGCAATAAGGCTAGCCTAATTAATTCTTCCTTTCAAGCAGAGGATGCAAGTCAATTTATGTGTTTTTAGCAACTATTATTCTGTGGTGACTTAGTAAAGAGGAAGTTTTCACATTATATAGTTAATGACACTTAGAGCTCTACCCTTTCTCTAGTAGGCAAGATTGCAGCAATCCCCATGCAAATATGCATGATTTATGAGTCAACCTTGTATTAGTGATATAAATAATTTTTCTAGATTTGATTTTTTAATTTCTATTGACAGACTTGAACTATTTTAATGCAGAGATTCCTAACATGAACTAGGATATCGCGGTAATATCCTGAAAGCCTCCCACTACATTGCAGTTTTTTCTGGTATTTACCAAAAGCTTCATCAAAGCCATCTTGGACACAATTACTATAACCTTCTTAGGAGGAAGGAACAATTATGCTGTATTTGACATATCTGGGCCATTTTCCTTATTTGCAGGAGTCCCACACAAAACTTAAAATAGTTTAAGATTATTTTGCTGTGCAGTAAAAGAAAACATTAACAGTATTTTATTTAAATTCTTACTCTGCTGCAAGATACGGTAAATTTTACTTCTGAGATTATGTACAACAGAATCCTCTTTATCCATACATTTGCTGTAGAGGGGAATTTTTTTGTGAAAATTAGTTCTGACAGCAAAGAATCTTCAAAAATATGTGTACATATATTACACACTGTAACATACATATACATGTACATGTACATATATTTAACACCTGTCACACTGGAACAACTTGTATTGAGATAATAAGGGCCTTTTCAGTAGAAGCATCTTTATTACAGGAAAAAAAAGCATGGTTTACTTTTATCATGGAAGAAATGTAATGGTTTATGTACTGTTTATGTTTTTTTCACCATTGTCTTCCTAATGTATCTTGAATTAGTGAAATCTCACCTCTAATATATTTGTGTTCAGTCCACAGGATGCCTGCTTCATTATTTTTTTTTTCTTTTAGTTCATTATTTTTACCTTGTGACTGTACAGATGACACTATTGCAAACACTGTGATTCCAACCCATTGATAAGTAACAACCATTTACAGTTCTTTTCATTAACAGAATGGACCAAAATTGTTGGGCACTTAATAAGACGTAAAAATTGTCCATTAGTAAAATCACCTCTAATTTGAGTTGGGAAGCAGGAGGGTGAGATGGTGGGCAAAGATTCAAGTAGAGGTGTTGGCTGGTATTTAGTGCCTAAGTGAGGAGGAACATCAAAAGGGGAGGTATACTGACTGCTCAGCGCTGCCATTCATGAGACACTTTACTTTTGGCAAGGGAATAACCTTTAGGAAAAGGGTTACAAAGGAAGCTGGAATTGAGACCTTCCTCATATTTTTCAGCTTAGTCTGTTGAGGCAGATGAGTTGCCTTAAAGGGCAGGTATCACAAGGAAACATCTCTTTATCTCCTTGTGTTGGTTAGTTTTTTGGCAGCCTTTCTCTCTTTTGAACAGTCACATATTCCTGTCTCAGCTTCACCCCCATGTATATCATGAAAATTAACTCAACACTTCCAAGTTATATTAGTATTAGAATAACATGTTCGAAGCACACGTAATGCTAATGAACTCTTTGTTTGCAAATTTATTTTAATATTTTACTGTAGTTATTAACAGGCATGCAGAAGTGCTATAAACTTATAGAAATATGAAAAAAAGGACAAATTAGAAAGCTGTCTTGGAGGAAGGACTTTCTATCTTCCTAATGAAGCCAGGATTGCTGCAAGTAGCTGTTCACTTTGACAACAATTGCATTAAGATCAAAGGGGATATGAAAACCATGACAATATGACTGTATTTTATGCACCATGAGGCAGGGTTAGTGTAGATTAGACATATCATTAGTCAAGGGGATCTTTTTCCACGAGAACTCAGTGTCTTTTCCTTCCCCTATCCTTTCCAAGTCAGTATCTGTTTAAGCAGAAAACAGATTCCTTCCCCCTAAGACTATGACAGAAATAGGCTACGGATTTGAGGCTATGTCCAATCAGTGGCAATATGCATAGTAATATGTGGCACAGCTTGTGTAATGAAGTTCCCAGCATGCAGCCTGGAAAGGTACCCTCAAGTGTGCAGGGTGATTTATTTCCTCTGTCAAGAGGCAGGACAGGCAGGACTTGTCCTTCCCCACAGTCCCTTCAAGAATACTCTGTCGCCCCAGGAAGCTGTAATAGCTTCTCCACACTCAGGCTTTGTTATATGGCTTGGAACCCTCTTTTAGCAAAGGTTACCCTCATGCTTCTTTTCATCATCTGCAGTTGCTTTTACAAAGTTGAATTGTAAGGAAGAATACCAGATTTGCACTATTTACATTTGACTTCACGTTAGCATAGTGAATGATCAATGAGAAGGTGTGCTCACTGTGACTGAAGCAAAGAACCTGCCTACAATTGATGCAATGTATTTAATTCCTGCTTTTTAATGTAATGACAGCATGCAAGAAGATCATACATTATATGGTTGTACTAAGGTGTGAAAAACATTCAGCCTAAACAACATTTTTAAAAGGGCAATTTGCACAGAGGATTTATAGGACAGCAGAAGTCAATTGATGGAATTAGCCAATTAATTAATTATTCCTCCCCCCATAACTTTAATTTGCTCGTTCAATATACTAAAAAAACTGCGCTCTGATTTTAGACTTACCTGCCTCAGAGACACGGCACTTGGTTTCATCTGATTTGTATAAGTTCACTAAGTGCTATTGCAGTAGCTTTGCTTTCTGATATGCATAGTTCTAAACGTTTTTATCAGAACTCAGAAATTATTAATTACATATATTACAAATGAGAAGATTGAGCAATTTCTAATCCTGACTCTGTGTATTGATTCAATACCTTCTCTCTATTTGAAGTTAATTTCCCAGAGATTTCACCAGTGAGTGTATACAGTGCAGTGCAACTACAGTGACCTGATTACAGCAGCTAACAAAGAACCTTCCTGCCTAGACATGTAAATAGACTCGTACAGATGCTTAACAAAAAGATCTTGGTCTTGGCATCCCACTGGAGCTATTTTCAAAAATCCCTCTTTAGACTCAGTTGTACGATATCCTAACTTAAGTCACAGAGATACATAAATTTGTCTCTATAGTCTCTAAACACTAGTATGGAGTGCTGCTATCTCCTAAGATATTTCTGCCAGTCACCAGTATTTGGGGTTTTTTTTAAGATATCTGGGGAAGAATGCTGTATTTATGAATTATGTAGTTTTTGGCTGACTTTTCAAACAGCTCGTTGGGGTAGTCACGGAGCTGCTAGCACAGTTGCTTCTATCTTCCTTCGCTACAGGACTGAAGTGCAAGCACCATTGCAATCTGCTTTGCACCTTTGTACCCTCAGGGTGTTCCTGGACCTCAGTTTCAGAGGACCTCAAGTTTTAGATGTATCTCAGATCCAGGGGACCTACTTTTTCAGTTTTGAATCAAAGCGCTTTATGTGCGCTTTTGGGAGGTACAGTGACACTTTTTTTTGGTGCCATTTTGAGTCCCTTACCACCACAAAACCTAACCATCTTTCCCCATTTCCATCTACCTGACTGTACAAAGCACCAGAAATGTGCTTGCCAACTCTCTGAATGTAATATGACATAAGCCTTTCTTGCTCAATGGAATGTCACTGGAAAGATCAAATGTGGCCACACATTGAATGGAAGTATACGATATCAGTCGTTAGGGTGACAGTTGGTACTTGCGTTTTTTTAATGCTAGTTTTGTCATTGTTGGCCATGTGTATAATCATTGTCAGCTGTCTTGAACATAGTTCATGCCTTCCTGGAAACACAGAACAATTCCCACATCCTTTGGAAAATAAACACCATGGTAAACAAGAGGGAAAACATAGAAATTTTACATTAGTAGGTAACGTGAAGTTCTGAAATACTGGTTTATCCAGCTTTTATTAAAAAGACTCTAATTAAGAGAACATCATAACACAATTTTGAAAAAAGTCTTTGTTCCTGGCATCTAGTACAAATTTACGTTTGACTGAATTTTTGATACTAGAGTGAGATATTGCTCTCTTACAGATGTTTTGACATATTTGCATCCTTCACAGCAAATAAAAAGAGTCTATTGATTCTTTTTGTCCCAAATTGGGTAAAGGAATACAGTATATGTGAAAAATTGTTAGGAAGGATTTTTGTGGAACTGGGTTTGCAAAGTTCCATCCTGCTGAAAAGGCTGTTTAACAGCTAATTAGTTAGGGATAACTGGATTCACTTTATTCATGCTTTTACCAGTAAGCCCAAGGGATGTAACTTTAAATGAGGATGAAACTCGGCCCTAGAAATGGATGACATTTGTTTCTAGTTCTGAACAGGCAGTTCTCACTGAAAGCAATGGACCCTGAAGAAGAGAGAGCAGCCTAAATGTTCTCCCTTAGATCAGAAATACAGAGGGACTACGACTCCTATAATTCATAAATTCTTCATGAGTTTCTCTAGGGGAATGTGGTTCCATAGAAGGTAATGAAGGGATATATCTTAAAGTCATAATCTAATTTTCAAACTCCAGTCAGCCAATTTGCAGACCTAATGAGATGCTGCAAGTCTGAAAATCTGTTGAGGATTAGGGAGAGAAATGGAATTACTCAATCTGACTGTTCTAACCCTAAACATACCTAATTTGATTTTTCTTTTAAAATTCTTACAAGATTTAAGTAAGTTAAATCACCTTAAAAAATGAAGTTAAAAGGCATAAGCATAATAAAAGTAGTCTTCTGAAAAGATTTTCAAAATGTGTATTCTGAACTTCTCAGCTACAAATGCTCCAATATATAATAAATCAAACTGTAAATCTGTTAGGCAAAAATTGGCTGTGTAATGCCATAGAAATTTTTACTGTATAACGGCAAAGGATCACACAATTAACCCTTCTCTTCTCACCAGGCAAAAATAGTTTGACTATACTTTTGAGGAATATTTGTCCTTATGTTCTATGCAAAAGCAAACACATCAACCCGTTCATTTTTAAGCAAGTCAGAAATGTGCAGTAACACAGACACTTTTTGGTTTTAATATTGAATTCAGAACCAAGTAAGATTTACTCTCAGTATCTGACTGTAAATTAAATTATTTTCCCTCTTTTTTTCACTTCAACGCAAGGAAGAATGTCAAGTTAAATCCATATAATAAAGCAAGCCCTTTGTCCGCTAGGATTTTAGTACTTAGGTACTTCTAATACAGATTCAAAAGATGATAATAAAGTCAGAAACTTCCCACTGGGTGTGTAATTGAATGCTTTTAAAACTTACTTTCAGGTAATGACTAAGGCATTTTTGCTAGCATCAATTTGGTTTCTCATCCCAAGTGAAAAATGCATTAAACAGTAGACTTGAGTGTCTTTGCAGCTACCTGGTAAAGCCAGCAGTTGCCAGTGGATGAAATGGTATTTACTTGATGGCCTGGGTTTGGGGGAGAATAGAGAGAGGAGAAAAATCCTACTTGGAAGAGGGTCCTTTAAACATGAATATGGGTAAATAGAAAATAAAGGAGCCAGGCTGATGTAGTACACTGTACAATCTGTTCACTGCATTTGGACTGCTAATTAAAAAGTGATATAGACAGTACTGTATGAATGCATCACCACCTGTTGAAGGTCTGTCAGACTTTATCTTTGCGTTCACATGTTTGAATATCTTTTAATAAGAGGTCTTAACTGAAAGCAGAATATGTCTCTATAAAAGTGAAGAACAGATATATCAGCTTAAAATTCTTACTGCATTATATGTCTATATGTGTCTTCCAGCTCCCTTGAGCATTTCTAAGACAGCTACCCTAATTCATAACCACAATATGTAAATTCTGAGCATGTATTTTTTTTCTTCTTGCTTCCAGGAAATAAGCTAGGCTGGAAAGCTAGAAATACAACACCTAAACATAAATGTGAACCTAGCAATAAATTGCATATCTACCAGGAAAAATAACCACCTTTGCTGCCGACAAATACAATTTTTATGAGGTATGCATTAAAAAAAAGAGGAAAACATACAGATACTTTTACTAATACACTCTCTGTGTGTCCTTCCATAAGTCATTATATGCTTTTTTTTTTCCATTTTTTTCCTTCATCTTACCTGACAGTTCTTTTTTCTATAGCTCAGAAAGCCAACTTCTCTTCTTCGTAGTTAATTGCACCCCTACTCCTCAGCAAGTAGGATTAATGGAAAATTTCTTGCATTAACTGGATTACATTACATTAGCTGACACTGTTAAATATAAAACATGTTTTAATAATACTGGTGATTAGAAACAGTCTGGAGATTAACTTGGAAGCTTATCTAAATTTAAAAATCCCAAAACTGGAAAAACTGTAGTTTCCATTCTAAGGTGATGAGGTCCAGAAAACATTTTAGAGTGGGAAAAAGAGGTGCCTGGTGGTAGTGACTCCACATGGAGAGTGACTCCACAGTAAGATTATGAGGTTAGAAGAAAGAGGGTTTTGGATTATTTTGGCATGGTCTCCAGAAGACATTTTCCTCTCAAAAACAGCCCAGCTACTCCAGACAGATGAAAAATGGTTTGATTCTGAAACCTGTTGATGGGAGACATGCAATCCATGCTGCTGAGGAAATGACAGAGGTGAGAAAACTGTAAAAATTACACAGTATCTGTCCAAAGATAATAGCTGTGATTCCAAAGGAGATCTCCCTGTCTTTGCAGAGACTGCTTTGAGGACAAAGGATTACACTAAGTTATATATATTATCTGAGGTATTGCAGCCAGACAACATGGCAGAAGTGCATGTGTTTTTCTGCTACATTTAGTTTTGTCTCAAGGAAAGGGGAGATTTCAGGTATCTGTGATGTTCTCTTTGCCTGAAAAACTACATCCTGGTCTCTCCATTGTCTTCTACCTCCAAAGACCACAGTGAGATGTCACCTAGAGCAAAGCTGGACATACCAGGATCTGTTACAGCCATGAGGGTGTCCAGGAGCTCCTCCAAAGGCAATCCTTTTTGAAAGAACTGGTACTTTACAAAAGCTACTTTGGTTAGGACCCAAGGTTTTGTTCTAAGTTCCCTCATCAACTCTAAGCAAAGGCTTTCTGAAGTTAGTCTACAAAGTTTGTTTCAGCAGATGCTTACTTGAAAACATAGAGTTTTGAGTATCACAGTATCCTGGTACCAGCTATAATGTCTTAAATGTAAAAAGACTCACTGGATTGAGTTACAGTAATTTTTTAGAAGCTTTGTCTAAATTCACAGATATGAGCTTCATGTTCATTAGTTCAGTAATATCTTTCACTTTCTCTTTTTATCTTTTTAAGAGATATAGTGTAGTGCAAAGCCTGCAGAGCTGTGGATAACAATCTTCTATTTTCAGACCTTTGCTTGCCACTGAGTTTCTGCATACCCATGATCAGATCACTTCTCTTTGACTACTTCACTTTACAGAAATGTTCTATTAAACAGTTAGCCAGTAACTATGAAGCATTTTGAATATGGAATAAATTACATAAATACTGTGGGTTTGAATTTTCTCTACATTGAAGAGGCAAGTAACAAGAAATTCTCCTTTGACAATAAACAAGATGGAAGAATAGACGGAAAAAAACCACAAGAAAGCTGACAATGTCAAATTGTGCTACAATATGCAAGCATCCATAAAAGCCTATGTAAAATTGTCATAGCCTGTAAGTTAGACTAGATATCTCTAAAATTGTTGTTCTTGAAGGTGGAATATATAGTTAGAATCCTGGCCTGACTCAAGATGAACAGAGAAGAACAGACTGTATTTCTGGCTTGAAAAATGCATAAGCAGCTTAAAATGACAGAGAGATAAAAGCCAGGAGCAGTTTTAATTATGCTAGAGGTTTGGTTTTAAGACTGGGTGCTCCCAAAGTCAGGTGCTAAAGAACAGAAATCAATATCCTTTACACTTGCAGTCCATAGAGCAGAAGAAAGAGAGTAGCCCATAAAAAGGAAGTAAATGAAGGATTGAGACAAAGCTGTTAGTCTTTGGTTTGTCATTTAGAATGTCCTCCTGGAAAAAAAAAGTGCAGAGTTAGTGACATAATACCATTACAGCATTCCGCAGAAGCAGCTCCACAGGCAATGTATCATCAACATGAACATCATAGACATTATAGACTGTGATAAAAGTTTGAACTTGGGAAAGTGAAGAGAAGGAGGATGTTATATTATAGACATGGCAATTGTATTCCATGTGTACTCCATGTTGGAGATAATCTCTTTTTTGACAGCGAAAACTACAGTCTTCTAGGTTCTGGGACTGGAGAAAAACTGAGAAAACTCAGATTCTAATCAAGCAGTGAAAAGTCTTGCACCAAAGAGGGAAGGACCAAACTTTAAGTACATAGTGGCCATTTGTCTTCTTTCTTTATAGACACAAAAAAAGTTAGCAATAATTTTAGAATAGTAATGCCATTAATTACATGACCTCAAAGACTGATTTTTCTTGTCTATTAAGACAATCCTCATGAAGATTGACACATGTTGATAAGCAGTTTTCTAGCTTCTATTTTCTTCCTATCTCCTCAATTATTAAGCAATCTTACTGTCCAGGACTTTATTTCTAATACTTTTTACAACTGCGACCTTACTTACCTACAAAACATTGCATAAAAATAGGTTGTCTAAGGCATATGCTTGATCTCATCTGCTCTGTGCAATAGTCTTCTCAAAACTGTGTTTAGGATAACAATGCAATGCTATTTCTGCAGAGTCTGTCAATAATCAAAGGCTTATAATTTTGAGAGTAAATAGAATCACAGTAAAATGTTCCCACTTGAAAGTGCAAATGTAGGTTATTACGATCTCATGCTGCCATAATTATTAGCACTGTCTGCAAAAGTTATCTGCAATACTAAAACTACACAGGAAACAGCACAGCCTGAGGTTCTTGTGCAAGATGAGATAGGAGGGATATTATTAGTGCATTCCAGGCCCTAAACTGTTTTTGTTTTTCCTAATTGTTGCTCAGAGCTACTAAAAGTACCATAAGGTACTCTTACATAGGAACTATTATGTCAGACCTTTTCCACACAGACAAAAAGCAGTGTATTTCAAACAGTCAGTGTCTGCCTCTTTGCAGCTGAAAGATTCCTATGTGTATGTGAGAAAACTGATTTTACAAGTATGGTGAACACTGAAGAGCGGTATTTTGGGCTCTTATTCCATGCATATGAATGTAAAGACACAAAACTGATCAGTAGTATTTATTATTGCATGGTGGAAATACCTTGATTATTTCTCCTTAACACTGTTTCATGTGCAACTCTGTATCAGCTGCATACTACTTGGTAATTATATTTAGGAGCTCCAAAAATTCCATATAGTCTTCATTCTGGTTTATGAAACAGAAAGTCTTATTTTACTCTATATTTACAAAGGTAGCCATAAAGTTTTAAGTAGATCTGCAGATTCTGTTTTCACACCAGAAAAGTCTACCAAAGTGACTGTGTTTTTAATGCAAAATCAAAGATTTTCACCCAATAACACCTGCATAAAATTCATATCTTCTGTCATTGTATTGCTGGGATCCTTACATAAACTTTACATAATTTAGTATTTCTTTTTTTTTTAAATTAAAATTTCAACATGCATAAAGGAATTCAGGAATATTTACTTAATATTCATAGTCTAAACTTGCTGTCAAAACTTTATTAAAATAGTGTATAGAGAGGTTGCTAGTGCATTATTACATAAACTTCCTAATGTAATCTAAATTTCAAACCCCAGGATTAATTTCTTGGGTTTTTTTGGTTGTTTGTTTGGTATTTTTATTCCTCTTCATATTTCATGAAAAAGTCATTAAAAAGCCCCATTCAGACCTATTGGGAGAACTGCCCTGTAGCAGAATATTTTGTTTTGGTAGGTTCTTGTTGTTATCAATGTTTTTTTCTGTAAATAGTGCCCCTTAATTGTTTTGCGTATAAATGAAGAAAACAATTTTCAAAGACCATTTGTGTGGTCATGATAGGATTCCCATTCTTGTCTTCACCATTTTATACTACAAAATTCAGCTCTAGCAGAATCAGGATGGATCCAGTAATATACCTGACTTTGGACCATACCTATCAGCTTGGGATACATCTGACATTTAGTCAAAGAAAATTGAATCCTCAGTGTAGGTCTCTGATATGTTTTTTTCTCATTTCTCAGAGGCAAAAATGGGTGAGTAATGTGCCAGTATTAAAGTATGCAGTGTGTTCAGGACAGTCCTCATCCATGTTTATAAGTGTGTTTGTCTTGTTTATTTCATCACGCGACTGCTGAAACATATTTTTTCCCTTTTAATATTATTCAGCTACCTTTAAACTTTTATCTTCAAGAGTGGATGAAATTATACCTTTTTTATTCCACTTTTCTGTCATTTGCCTTTTCTCTATGACTTCTCAAAACCAACTGTCAGAGTTCAGATGACTAATATCTAATTCCCTTGGCCTTCTGAGATTCATTTAATTCAAATTCACTAATTTGTAGAAATTGCCTTTTCTCATATCTGCCCATATCTTTCTTCTTCCTCTTATTTTTGTTTTCTTAGATTAGTAGTTCTCTGCATAAATGTTACTGTACACGTTCTGTGAATTGTCCATCAGCTCCACAGTCTATATAATAGCTTATGGTAATTTTTGCAGGACTAGAGAATTTGGTATTGGCTGTATTTAATTTTGATTCTCCATATCTTCCTTTCTCAAGTGAGCAGTTGTGACTCTGGTACTGTTTGTTTTACATCTTGAACTACTATTTTCTTCTCCAGAAAGACTATGGCTACTTTGCAATAAAATATTCAGAGCTTATCACACTGATTTTACAAATTTTGTGCTTGTGGGCTAGTTATCAGTTGCATTCCTAAATGTTTACTACAAAGTGTGATTCCAACACAAACTAAAAGAAAAAAAAATGGGAATTAATAAAAAACTTTGGTGTTAATAAAATAAATGTTGAAATCCTCTGACTTAAATACCACTGTTGGGGGAGATGAATACAGAATTACTTGTTCTGTTTCTCAGCAGAAACTGTCTACAGTGGCAGCCCTGTGCGGCTAAAGATCACCTGGATGCACAGATAGGAGCCTGATCATCACAAGCAGTTCTTGTGTGTATGCTCCTTATTTTAAAACATGTTATAGCCTCATACACAGAGCATGGCAGAAGAGCATGGTGGTCCTCCCACAGCCTGGTCACTGCCCAGGACTGCTGTGCGCTGGAGGGTGAATCCTGCAGCCCAGCTGACATCCAGAGCAGGGCAGATCCTTCACTCATTGTCTTGCCCAGGCACGTATCTCATGAAGGAGGTAGTCATAAGTAGCTTGCCAAGGGGTGATCGTAAGAAACCATTTTTGATAACCCAAATGTCCAGTAACACCATTCCACAGATTGCTTTTATCTCCTGTTTGGTGTACCACTTTGTTCGTTACAATCTCAGCAATTTATGTATTACCCAGTCCCTTTGGAGGAGCATATGAAATATTTATGACCATCAAGAAAAATTTAGAAGACATATTTTGCAAGTACCACAATATGACCTGTACAGTGGAAACTTACCATTTGCATTAGAATTGTGCAAAATACTGCACTTTAAATGAAAGCACTGGTGGGGAAATTTCTATTTCTGCTGTCAGAACCTACACAGAGAAATGTTATTTATGCCTCAGAGACTGTAATTTTACTAATGCCAAACAATTTACTGAAATAATATTTTTAGATATTTGTTTGTTTTGTGTTGTTGTTTTGTTTTTTTTTTTTTTAACTGAGGTTGATTATTCAGCAGGTGAAAAGCACCGGACTGGAAATAAGACTGGAAGTGGAAGAAACTGGATTCCCATCCATACAAACCTTCTGTGACACCATCGGGAGCCAGGTAAGTCTCTTTGAACTACTCTGTCAAATTACCATGTTAGTGAAGGGCCGTGTTGTGGGGTCAGATGAATAGTGTACATTTATTTACACTTGCAGATTTAAGATGGTTGGGACCAGCATCTACAACTGAAGCCAGGAAGAAGAAGAATATCCTTATTCTTTTGCTTAAGCTCTCCAAGCCTCCAAAACAGGTAAATTGTGTAAAAATTGCTTCCTAAAATTTTTCCTTCTGCTTCTGACTCAGCAGCAGTACCTAGTTATGTTTTGGGAAACCAAACCCCCTGCTTTTGCAGCATAGATATTTGAGATTCTGTGCCCAGGAACATTTCCTGGGGGTGTCTGGTTTACAGAGGTGAGGATGCTCTGCAAGACTTGTGAGTAGAGGCCAAATCTTACAGCAGCAGGAGGAACTGAGAATTGGGATGGAACTGGCTTGTTTTGGGCGATAAGACTTTTGTAACTGATACTCTCTCTTCCCAGTGCTTTTTTTCTGCCCATAAAAAAAGCAAGAATAAATTTTAATGAACTATGATGACAAAACATTTAACATTTCATGTTTTAAAATCTAGCTTTTTGGGTTTTTTTTCAATAAAACTTGTTTCATTATGGTTTTTTCCCTTTTAATATTGAGATTTGTACCTTTGCAAAGTGAAAGGATTGTATTTGAATGTCAAGATTGTTGAAGGATTTTTAGATGTAGAGAGAAAAAAAAACCCTACCAAATTTTTCTATCATGTAACAGAACAGGATTTATGCACCACTGCATATTTTTTTCATGGTATACATTTATGTAAGTTGGGACAAAAACATGCACCCACCATATCTTGAAAACTACTATAAATACAGTAACAAGCCAGGATGACTCCCACACAAATAAAAACTACTAAATGCAAAATATGACAGCAGGTGTACTGTGGTGGTCAAAGAGATCCCAGCTTCTTCTGCTGGACTGAAAAAATAGCTTTTGTTTAATATATAGCCCAGAACAGAAAAAGTTTTTCTGCAACTCCACAAACAAACAATATTTTTACACAACTTTGCCAATCTAAATTCAACACGAGTGCTACTGGCCTGATTAGCAGCCACTACAGTTCAGACAGGGTAGCTTGTGCCCAACACAGATGTCATAAGGAAGACGGTGGGACTGATATTAACATGTCATGACAGAAAAAATAGTTTTATATGAAACAAATCTTCACATTTTTGTTGGCCATGAACAATTTATTTCAATAATGTTCAATATTGTCCTCTAGAGAAATATCTTTTGTGGTAATATTATCCCCTTTCAATCTTTTCAAGACATTTTTTTAGTGTTTATATACAGTAAATAAATATATATTTTTCCAAGCTGAGACAGACCTTGAAACATAATGTATCTTTTTATAGCACTGTTCACCCACTCAGAAGAAAACAATTCACAAATGTGGAGTTTAAAATACATCATAAAATTCATGCTTCTTGCAGTACCGATTTAACTCCATACATCCCCTACATTAACAGCTGTAACACTTAGAATTAGATATGAAAGAATTTAAAATTGCAGAGTCCACAAATATGTGCACTTAATCCTAAGGTATTGGAGATAAGACAATCTGAAATGGGTCTGGGAAGTAGGTTTTATTAGCCAGTGGGTGACAGGCAGACCTAGAGACACTGTCAAAAAGAGATATGTAGTATTTACAGGTCCTCACGCTAGTACCAGGATAAAGCTGTCTACCTCCTGCTAAGCAGCACACTAGTTTCCTTGATGAAGAGCTGGGCATTTTTATGCATCATCTTTACCAAGACACATCCTTTCTGAAGTCACAGAAGTCTAAACTGAAAGCATCTTCTTGTCCACCTTCAGGTCCACCTGATTACTGATGTCCACCTGTCTCTGAATGTGGTTGCACTTGCCCAGAACCTGCTCTGATCAATACCTCCACCAAAATGCTCCTGGGATGAAGTGGAAACTGGAGTCATGATCCCAAGGTGTTTTCTGAAGCGTTTCCTTGAGCAGAGACACACCGGTAGACCTTTGTAAAAGTAATTACGCTTTTAATTCCTACTCTTCAGATGGGCTACACATTTCCATAGCTGAGTGCTTGTAACTGCCTTTTTTCTACCAGAAAATTCAAACAAGGTTTCAATCTGTCCAAACCTTGAAATCTATAACAGAGTATCTCAACGTTTGCACCACATAAAAATGCTTGAGAACAAATTCCTTCCTCATATAATGAAGAAAATGTACTCAATCAAAAGAGGAAACAACATCCAGTGCTTGTCAAGCTGTCTCTGTACAGGTTCCATTTCTGAAAATATTGGCTTGTAGGAAGGAGCCTTATTCCCGTAATGAGCTGTTTATCCCCGCTGGAGCAGGCAAGGAAGGAAACATTTTCTGAAGGATCAGTTTTCCATAAGCACACAGCTTATGTGAAGTGAAGGGGCAGCAATCTATGACTGTACTGATGAATTCTCACTTTCTAAGGTTTTTATTGGGGTGTAATTCACAAATTTCATCCTGTGCTCATTTGCAGATCTTCTCTGGAACCATCATTTTTGGAGATTATGAATTATTTGAAAAACGTGCTTCTTTTTTTTTCTTTTCATCTGATCCAGGAATTCTGTCTATGGCTAAAAGCAGAACTCTGAGCTCCAGTATGAGAGCTTCTGTATGTATAACCCTGTTTCCGACTCTACATCTGATAGTGAAAACAAATGCAGTTGGCATCAATCCTTTCCTCTAAGGCTATACATGAGTGGTAGTTCAATTTTATTGTCCTTATTGACAAGAAATTTATAATTTATAATTAAGATATGCTTAAACATGATTACAAATTATGGCATAGATGTGATCTGATATATTTGTATTTTTATTCTTTTTCTTCCTCCTTTTTTTACATATTATGAATGCCATTTGATTTTCAAGAAGAAAACAAGAATCCTGCCAAAATTCCAGGTAATCTCTAATGCACAAATCATGTGCAGCCACATTAATCATAAATACCACATTACTAACAGCTATGGATCTGTTACCTGATGCATGTACAACTAAACAAAAAAACCCCCAACCAAATGTTGAAGAAGAAGTGCCTATATTTTATCAAATATCTCAGTGGTGACGATATTTATTGCAATGTCTTCTCATGCCAAATTTTAGCATATATAAAATAACATTTTTTCCTCCTGTATATTTGGGTCAGAACATATATATACTTTTATAATGGGAAAGTTCAGTGAACAGAGAATTAACCTCTAAGTAGGTGTGATTCATGACTATTATTTAAGACGAAGCTATCCATTCCAGGAACAAATATAAATACACTTTAAGGAAAAAATCCAAAGAAGGTATTTTTTGTTTGGATAAGAATTGTTGTGTGTACATTTTTAAAGACAGGGTGTATTTCTTAGGCACTCACTTGATCAGAGAGCAAAAGGAACAGGCTCAGTGGAACCATAGAGGGTTTCTATGCTAGTGAATAGCTAGTGAAGAAGAAATGGCAACAATCATGTCACTTCTCATACCACCTGGATGCAGACATAGAGAGAAACACGATATTGGAGTGGGATGATGCCTTGCCCTGAACATCCAATCAAAGATTTAGTCTTTGTTTGGAGAAGAAGCTTAAATTCGTAGTCTAAAATAAAAAGCATCAGTAATCTTTTTCCAAAGAGGCTAAGTAAACATTATGAAGGGACAAATATCTTGGCAAAACCTGCAGGCATTATAGCTTTAAATTGAATATGATTTTTAAAATTTTGAAGATGATGTAAACAAGAATTTTGTGTCCAAAAAGTATGTGTGCTGGAGTGGTCACTAAAACAAAATATAGGGGGGTTTACTTGGATTTTTTTAATGTATGGGTTTTTTTAATTAAAAAAAGGAGGGTTAAGAAGAACAGGTACGTGCATGTCTGGAAAAAAAAAACCAGGGAGTAAGAATTGCTGACAAGTTCAAACTGGGAAGTGACTCCAATGGAGGACTTTGTGCGTTGTGTTGCAGTCTTTGACCCATTTGCAATTAACCTGACTCTATGGGTCATATTGTTAAAAAGCTGTAAATTTCCTTAGGTTACATATCTAAATACTCAGATATTTAAATACACAGAATACTGATAATGCATGCTTTGAATTGCAAAAGTTTCTACCTGTTTCTGACAAGGCATTAATTTTAAAAATTTTACTCAGATAGGTAATTACATGTAGGGGTTTTATCATATTTATTTTATTGCTGTATACCGTTTAGAGGCAGCTTAATAGCATATGGTGTCTTACAAAATTCATAGTAAGCAAGGAGTTGAAATAACCTGAACTCAGTAACACATAGTCCTTGTGCCTTGAAGTCAAATGTAGGTCAGATTTTGCTCTCAGTTAAATCTGACCTAGGATACCATTTATAAATATGGAATATGCTTTTCTACATCAGTAGTATTAAACACATTTTTCATTTTAATTTTTTATTTTTTGCTACTGCATAGGTAAAATTATCGTGGTTTAGATATACTCTGCAGATTCATTTAACTGAAATTGAAATTGTTGTCTAAAATTTATCTGTTGAAGGGTTCAACTTCAATTCTATTTTCTATCTGTTTAATGGAATAAAGAACCACAACTGGGAAAACACCAAGTGTGTGTTTTGCCTGTCTTTATCCCAAGGCAGGAGGACAAGGGCATTGCAAATCCTAGCGGGGTGCATTTAAGGTTGAAACAAAGCTTGAGAAGAACTATTGCATCTATGTATTGTTCTCTGGGCAGCTGCACCAAAAAAATAGACGTGGGTGATGGGGAATCTGCTGAGGCAAATGAAATTCATGATTCTACTCCTCTTAAAGGTGTCAGGCTGAGATAAGAACCCTCAATTAGAAAACTTAAGGTATTTTTTGTTTACAGACCTGGACATTGTCTTTTCGTACTGTTTTGGTGCATGAAGTACTGAAGTACTGAAATAAACCGTTGTGCCTAGAAAGAGAGAAGAAATGGGGGACGGGTGGAGTCACCATCCTTATAAGCGTTCAAAAACATGGATACACTTGAGGGCATGGTGGGAGTGCTGGGTTAATGGTTGGAGTCAATGATCTTATAGGGCTTTTCCAGCCTTGATGATTCTATGGTTGTGTGAATTGCATGCTCTGGCTTGAATGTTTGAGAGTGGTTTTCAAAACAGTTTCACATTACATCACAACTCTGCCTGAAGTTGCCCACGTTTGGATAGAAGGTGCTGCAGCTAACTTGTACACCTACATAACTCAAAGGTATTTGATACCTTCCATTTACTGAAAATATATTCTTTTGTTTTATTTCAAAATAAATGATGTCTCTCAAAAAGCTATTATTTTTCCCTACTAAGGAAACTAAAGCAATCATTTTTATCCTCACTATTGCAGAGTATTAAAATGCTTTGTTTCCAGAAAATTTGAGGAATTATCTAATGTACTTCGTGCCAGTTTTGCTCATCAAATACATCGTTCTACAAAACACTCCACTTAAAAAGTTAAATTAACTTGATATATGCTCTTTTAACTTTTCAGATATGATGTTTCTAAAACTCCAATTACAGCAGCAAATCAGAGCAGATGGGAATTTCTGGAGCCCATCCTGCAAAATTCAATTTTTAATTCAGAGACATTCATGATGTGCTTTGCCATGGGAATATCACCAGTGGCGTAGGTGATGTGGTGAACCGGAATACCTGACTTTTACGTGCTTCAGCAAGATCTCAATTTTTAAACAAAGTTGGGGTTTTTCTTGGTTTTTTTTCCCCTGTAACTCTTTTTTAAATTAGTTAGACCTCTCCACTTTGCTTGGGCAAATCTTTGAAGTTAAAAGTTCATCACATGCTATGGGTTATAAGATGAGTGGAAGAAGACAAGGGGCTTGATTTCAAACACCAGCCCATGGAACAATTGGCTGGGGCAGAACAAGAGCAATTCAGAAGAAAGCAGCTCAATCACTCTGAAAGGAGAGGAAACTTTTACAAGGGAGCACTCTCTTGCAGATCTTTTTAATTCTTAGGAAGAAAAAGTACATCCAAAGAAATAACAGTGAAAGCAAGGGTTCAGACAGCAATTTATGGTATGTGATAGAGTTTAAAAAGTAAATCTGTAAAATCTCACCAAATGTTTCAGATTCTGTAGCTTTTATGAATATGTACTCACCAGAAAATAAAGGAAAATGAAAAGTTAGACAAAAACTGCCAAACCATAAGACTAGAATTTTTTAATTGAGAAATTAAATCTCTTCATCTATTACTGAAAACAGGGATACACTGCATTAATCTTATTCATAAAACAGAAACTTTAAAGTATCATATGAAATGTTTATCGAGCAACAAATAAATGAAGAGCGGGTATGAACCCACCAATAGAACTAGATAGGCATCACTTCTCTGGTATGCTTATTCTTGATATTTGTCTCTCTTTGTAAGCAAACTGATTCAGGTATGGTAGACTGCAAAACAATGTGATATTGCCAAACCCGTTTTATGCATTTAATCCACGTGCCAAGAAGTGAGAAGCTGGTGAACAGGCTCTTCTAAATTTCCATTCATCTTTCCTCAAGTTATTGCAACCAATGGGCCTATAATGAGCTTCTAAAGCCTCAACCATACTGATATTTACCTGTATAACTCTTAACAGGTGAGATGTGTTTGGTCTGTCAATGCAGACAAGAGCTTGGCAAGACCATGTACACTGAATTACTCCTATCTTTTAGAATTAATATTTATTCTCAGATTTCTTTTATGGATCATTTGATACTTTTTTATAATGCAGTGAATATATCAGGTACACTGGGCTGCAGGAGCTGTTACTGGAACTCTGCGTGCAAGAACAGCTATGTATGGATTCTTTGCCTGCATCCTTAGCAAAGACAATTTCCAGTGACACCACTGCTGATTTAGACTAACATGAAATGTTACAGTTGTGCTCAAGTTTTCTCAAATTCTTATTGTTTCTGGCTCATTCATCCTCTTTTTTTATTCAACCACTTTGAAATGAGGCCCAAATAAATGATTCAACACTGGTTCTTGGGTAAGAAGGCATTTTGGATGTTGTTCCTATCCTGACAAACCTCCATTCACTTATGCAGCTGCCACACTTTGATTTGTGTTTGTTTAGCTCATGACAACTGTCAGAGCCACAGCTTATGACTCAGCTAGGTATGTGGCATGCATAGTGACCACAGCACCTGCAAATGTGCAAATATATCAAAGCTGCTAAAAATATTTCCTTGTCTTGAGTAGAAATTTGTTGACTTTCAAAGTCAGTCCTAAGAATGGTATATCAGTACAGAGACTGAAATCAAGAGAAGGAAATACATCCCAATTTCTAATTGCAACTGATGATAATAAAGAGCTTGGTGAGATTCCAACTAAGGTTTATGACTGTGTTTGCATTGAATACAAACTTTTCCTCCATCTTCTCAATATTATGAAATTATCTCTTTTTTCCCCGTCTTTGAACACATCAGAGCCACTCTCAGAAACAGCCTTAAGACTGACCATAAATGTGGCTTGTATCACTTCTACCTACCTTCTGTCCATGTCACAAATCACAGAGTCTATTGACCCAGTGTATTAACTCAGAAGATATGGTTGGGTGTGCAGGGTCCTAAGTGCTTCAGAGGCTTCTCCAGTCATGCTTAAAGCTTTGCAGTCTTGCAATCTACAAGGCTAACACATATTACATAACAAAGTGGCCTAAGGACTTCTTTTAACACAAATTAATCTGTGTGTCTATTCTGTTCAATGACAGCTTGGAAATACTAAATTCCAGAGAAGTTGCTTGTATATCTTTGCTTCCAATACAGAGTTCAGCTACCAATAGTGACCTCCAAATACTTCTGGATCATCTTAGTACTTTAGCAAACTGCTCTCCACAGATGACTGTTTCAAGACTGATTCTATTGCACTACTGTCTTAGTGTGCATGTTTCCTCTACTAAGACAATCCAACACTTAATGCTTCTAACTCAAAGTTCTCCCCTCCTGTTCAGACAGAAGGGTTTTCCGTGCTGAAGTTCTACCATTTTATTTTTTTTTTTAGGTTGCAGCATCTCTTGCAACTTTTTCACACTGCTACAAAGCTATTGAGTCAGTTTTTGTGCATCAGTGGGAAACAAAAAAAGACAACGCATACCAGAAATTTTCAACAATGACACCCACCAATGTGATTGCTTTCATCCAGTACACTGAAATAGGTGCACTCAGGACTACACGAGACAAGGTTCTGAAAAGCAAATCCACACTCTTTCATTTGTATTAGTAAGGGGATTTTTTTTCCTTTTTGTAGAAAAGTAGTGAGTCAACTTTGTTTTGGAGAAATTTCTTCCTGCAACAAATAAACAGTTACGAATTTTCTGTGGGTAGAAGTAACTGGTTCTAAATATAAATTCAAGTATTCATGTCTCACTGAACTTAATATAACTGTGTTCTTGCTGTAGTACTATCCAAGTACTGGACTTGATTTCTTGTTTCTTTCGACATTTAGAAGTAATGAAAATATGCACACTCAAGGTTGAGACTTTCATGAAAATGGCAAAAGGATTAGAACTCTGTCCTGTGATACACCTAGAGTTTGGGCAAGACTGTGGAGTATATTTATTTCATTTTTAATTTGTCACAAAAGAATTTTGAGAAATCAACTGTCTTTTGGTAGTTTTCCTCTTGCTGCGATTATTATTTTGTATCTGCATCTGAAATCCTCACCTCAGCTTGATGTACTGCAGTAAAGAAGCTATGAAAATACATGTTCAAACTTAAGACCTTAATAAAACTTTTAAGTGAAATAACATCAAATAATTTATTTTTAGTTCATCAGCAATAGTCACAGTAACATAAAAAGGAGAAATGCAAGCAGATGTGTCAATTCTCTGTCAGAACTATTTGGATTTGCATAAGTAGATGTTCAACGTGTACTTGCTTTGAGATTACTTAGGAAATACTTAAAAAAAACCAAAACAAACCCACCCCAAAACTAGCCTATACTTGACAGAAAGTTATGTATTCATTAAAGAGATTTTTTCACTTGAGGTCAGCAGAATCTAAACCCAGAACTCCACTGGTGCGGATTGCAATCAGACCTACCAGCTGGCAAATTTGGGGGGTTTATAGAAACAGCTGGCAAATGAACAGGAAAATTATGATTTTGAAAAACTATTATTTGTCACCTTTCTAATATCCCTAAGTCATAATGCAGAGCAGGAAAAGTTTAGGAATAATTTAAATATTTGTATATTTCTAAAGATGAACATAATTTACATTGGCTTCAACAAATCTTACAATTTTAAAATTCTATGGCACTTTGAGATAGAGTTGTCAGAATGGCTTGTTTTCATCATATACATTATCTGATCCTATTTGGTTAATTCTTGTGCTGGTTATCAGCAACATGCTACTCAGGAGTATCCAAGGGATGCTTTTTCTTCTTCTTCCTAATCAAAATTAGTGAACAGCTCAAAGATCCACAGCTACAATCTATGAATGCAGTATTTTTGAACTGATTATTCTATTAAAATACTCTCTATCTTAATTTTTTTCAAGATCTTTATCTACATCTTGAAAACCAAAGATTTGTTAGGAATCATGATTTGTTTTCTCATCTGAATAGAAAAAGCTTTTCAGTAGTTAGCACTTTACTAATGCATCAGTATCAACATAGTACCTGAATTGGTTTTCTATGCCAGCAGAGATAACACAACTTTTATTATTATTGTATGCTTATAAAGTTTTAATATGTAAGAAGGATATGTAAATTGAAATTATTCACCATTTGTAAAACATTTCTCTGTATAGCGGGCATGAAAATTGCAGCTAGATCTACAAAAAGGATTTTGGCAGTTGACATTAAATTAGAATGTATTTCTAAAGTTGTAGAGAAAATATTTCACCCTGCTACCAAAAACTATAGATGCTTTAAATCCACAGGTATCTATGATTTAAGCCAGAATTCTTCTCATGCCTAAATATTTTGTCTTCTGCATCGGGAAAGTTTGAATTTAGTTAGGCAGAGCTTGGGTGCTAAGTTGATATCTATTAAGTTTGACTGTAGACTCATGGATCTGCATATTGCACTCTAAGTTTCATGGCTGGTCAATCTACAAAGTGAAAAGGGCCCACAAACATTTGGACTGATCCATCAAAGGAGTGTCTGGAACCATCTCTAAAACACATAAAGAAATGTTTTATCCAGCTTTTGATGGCTAAAGATTATTTTTCTATAGAAGTAGTTAGGACAAAGGATGTTGGAGGAAAAAATCAAAGGAGAAAAGTGAAAGCATCACCTGAGGTCATTGCTATTAGGTGTGAAAGAGTGTGCCTCCAGACACATGTATAACTCATTAATATAATCTCATCTGATGTGAGTGCAGCTTTCCCAGTTTCAACAGGGAGCATACAGGCTCTCCATTTTCCTCCTTCTTGTGTACATAATCTACTTTGCAGATTAATTCAGACACAAGCCCTGTGCTCTCCTCAATGCATGATGATTATTGCTACTGGCACATGGGATAAGGACTTACTGCAATTTTTCCATCCCAAAATATTGTATGCATGCTTGTTACAAGTGGCTAAAGGAGGTTACTGACTTTTGGGTTGTCATAATGACTTCTTGAAATTTTAAAATTCATTTTGCATGTATTGCTTTCTGAAAAACTCATGTCATGCATTGGAAAGGAAGCAATAAATAGAACACAAATGGTAATTAATAGCAAATTGTCAGTCAAATTAGCAGAATTTGGAAAAGACTGTGCCCTTTTTTTATATAATCATGTAGCTGGCCCCCTGTAACTTTGATTGCACATTTGACATTACACCATAATAGCATTTCAAGGGGCCTTTCTCAACATGCATTGAAATCTTGTTGCCATTTAAAACTAAATCCCCATAGAGTTCATTTGAAATTGGTTTACTGTGATAATGGCTTTATTAATGTGGTCTCAGTGGACTTGAAATGAGATTGTTTGACCATTGTAATGTGGTTTTCATAGGCTTGCAGTAAAATAATTTACTCATGTAATGTGGTTTCCATTAGCTTGCACTAAAATCATTTCCCTCTGGTAATGGTGTTCTCATGGATATTCACTAAAACTATTTTGTACTCAAAATGTTAAAATGGGCATCCTTGTGGTAAAAGACTCAGAGTATAGTGGCATATGTGGCTATAGCTAAATCTGCTGTGTCAGACAGGGTCTCTGAAGCAAAGACAATACTTTGCACCACATTTTGCCTAGGTTTGCCTGAATTTTTCTTAACTGGCATTTTTATTAACTGCCTCACAATTTCCCTGGTCTTTTTCCATTCAACTTAATCAGGACATCTCTGAATCCATAAATCCCCATCTAAATATTTTTCATGTTTCAGTTGCTCCTGATTCTCAAGAAAGAGGTGCAAGGGACTTAGTCACAGCTAATTTTCCAGCAGAGGTGATTTCCAGGTCAATTGTTTGACACTCTAAGGCAATACAGGGGAGTTCTGGGCTGTTTGCAAATGGAGCAAAATTCCTGTTGCTCTACAGGGTCTTCTTCCACTCATAGATAACAGCAGAGAACAGCTATGTTCTTTTTTATTCATAATGTACCCTGTGTTCCAAAATCCATAGGAGAGGAGTAGAAATGGGATATACTGTTATATTAGTTGTTCTCTCACCCTGGGAAGATTCACACTGGAAATCTCAGACAGATACGTAGTGATTTTACACCTTTCAAATTTGTACAGAGAATATGAGTGCTTATTTTCCCCTTCCCTCACTCCCAGATACTTATCCTACCTTTCTCACAGTCAATAAAATAAATATCTTTCAGTAGTATTTTGGGAGGCTTTATCTTGTGAAGGTTCATTTCCTGCTCTGTGCAGTGACTATTTCTATCAAAATTAGAAGCCAAGTGAAATTATTCCCATCAATGCCAGACAACATTTGGGAGATTATGTTACTCTTCCACCCATTCTGTGGGTACAGGAGGGTTGAGGACTGTCAATCTGGCACATTTAATGAGTAACAAAATTCACACACCATTTAAAAATAAAAAGTAGTGTAATGTTTCACAGTGAACTAATCTTTTCAAAATAAGGCCAACACAGTTTAAATTTTAATTAAAAGCGGGTTCAGCAGGATGTCTAGAATTCCAGTGATACTGGGAACTTCTGATCCATCCCTGAATATTGTGGTTCACAGTCCAATAGGATCCAAACCATCTGGAAGAAAGTTGTATATTGACCCAGATCATCATATTTATGTGTCTTTTGTTCATGAGTGAGAAATAAAAGTCCAAATCCTGAAATTAGTATTACAGACTCATTATTATAAGATATCGTCTCATGTTTAAAGAAAAGATCTGCAAATACAACAGGCTCGTTGCAGAGGTTTTCCACAGGACAGTGTTTCTATTACAGATTTGATCCAAATAAACATCAGGATACTGTGTAACTAGCAAAAGCTGATTCATTTATTTCTTTTTATATGCATAAATCTGTCACTAAAGAAAGGAGAAAAGGCTGAGTTTAGAAGCTGAAGGTCTGGGGAGAGAAATCTTCTTTGCTGTTAAGAAGATTTCTGTAAATCTCCATAAAAAAATGGAATATGGTGTCTAGATGTCTGAACTACTGATGGCACTTTTAACAATTGTAATGTAAATTATACTGGACTTGGTTTTGATTGCAGTTAGAGTATTTCCTTGTTGGTGGAAAGATGAAAAGGAGTAGGCAGGGCCTTCTTGGAATTAAATGCGCAGAGAACTTAAGTTTTGACAAATATGAAGTTCAATACTGGTTACGGCATTAAGTTAATGAATTGTTTAAATAGGTGTTTCGCTAATAAATTAATCTCGCACTCACAGCCAGTAGAGCACAATTTTATGTGGGTAGATGAAAATAGGTTTCCTTTCCCTTTATATTCATGTGATGGGAAAACATTTCAGTGATATTGCAGATCTGTCTGGAAGAAACTTAAGTGATCTCCTTAAAGCTTCATTGCCATTCCGGATAACTGAACAAGAGAGTGGGAGGAGTCTTATGCCTATGGCAGGGTGTCGGGGGTGATTTGTGTTGTTAACTGTGATAAAGGATCCTCTTTCAAGTTTCTGATAGTGCAGAATATCCTGGATTGCTGAGGATATATAACAGCACAGCAGACAAAGCTTGATGAACTGCTGGGGATAACTAAGGGCAGAGAGCTTAAATGGTAGAGATGATTGTCCAGCTTTTAAGGCCAGAGCACGTTAAGTAAGTTAATGTGGCTATCTAAGGACACTGAGCATGCCCAGTAAGTGGTGTTAGACTTTTAAGGACTCAGAGCATGCTTTTCTGCGCAGCTCCTTATGCCACATAATCCCTAAAGATGCCATTTTATGCCATCTGGCTTTTGTTGTTATTCCCAGTCAGCACTTCTAGATTGTTTTGTGGGTTTTTTCCACTGTGAAACATATTTCCCTTTCATTTCAGAGTTTTGTTTTTTTTTTTTTCTCAAAGCTTATCCTGCATACTAATAAATCAAATCATATTTCAAGTATTTCTTTCTTGTATTTTAGCTGTGTCCATAGATCTAATTACTTAGCACCAGTAGCCACCTTTTCCCTTTTTCTTTTCACTTTCTTAAACCATAGCTTCTACTGGTGTCCAAGCATCACTGACTCCAGAGGAAGCTGTACATGTAACATATATCTGCCATGGCAACAGAGTCCATCATTCTCCTCTTGTCATTTTTTTTCAGAATTCCCGGTTTTGTTTGCTCACCAATTTCCATGAGTGCCTGTGTGTTATGTGTCCTATCTGCAGGAGCCCAGCCTGGCGGTCCGGTCCAGAAGGAAGGAGGCACTTGGCTTCAGACACCTCTCTTGAGGCTGATGGTCAGTGGATATAGGATAACACGAAATTGTAGATTTCTATTTTGGTGCCTAAACCAAAATTCAGTGATGTTCCTGAAGCCACATAATTCCCATTTTACTCTGATTTTTATCATTTTTCTGTATCCTAGCAAAACCCACAGTCCAAACTTGAGGCCTCTAAATGCTGAAAGAAGACACAAAATTTATAAGTACTCAGCTATTTCAAAGTACCACATGTGTATTCCATATGTTATTTTAGGGCTTGCACGTTTAAGCCAGGGACACAGGAAACGACCAGAATCTTATGGAGACTGTGCCTTTGGGTCCTGCTCATCATGTAATGCAATTGCTCATAAAAGCATGATTGATAAATACAGCATTATTAATTGACTTAATTTTCATGCTTGGTTAGTTTTCCCAGACATGAACAAAAAAACCCCACATATAAAATCAGAGAATACAAGTGGATGTGAAGGGGGTCTGTACCATAAAGGAGATGAGTGGCAGAAAGAGATTTGATTTTTCCCTGCATTAGCACTTGCCGAAGTGTAGGGAGGGTGAAGAGGACACTTGATGTGAATGTGGTGATGAGGTTCTCTGAGCTGTTTTGTTTTTTTTCATTAATTCAAATCCACTAATTCAGGCAAGGGAATGCTGTTGCTGAGTAAATTCACAAAAGTTATTTAAATATATATATAACAAAGGAGAAAGCTTCACTCATACATTCACCCCCTGCTCCCACTGAAAGTGACACCACATCCCTTTGTCCCCAGGCAAGAGGAATATGGGAGCAGAGAATGTTCCCTGCCATCACCTGCAAGGCCTCAGGGACAGAAACTGTAATCTGACCATCAACACAACCTCTGACAGTCAGCAGCTAGAGAGGAGGAGGATAGCAGACAGCTTCTGGAGGAGGTGGAAGGCTTTGGCTGATGGCTATCAGAAAAGTCCTTGCTAACTCATGCTCAGTTTTGGATTCACAGATGCCTGAGACTGCTGGTTCCACTTTCACCAACTGGTTCCACTTTCCTTTCATTTCTATGTATTCCTGTTATACGCCATTTTACGGCCATCTAAATATTGAAGTGGTTCTTCTAGGAATCAGAATATTTCCCTGTCTTAACAGACAATCCCTAGGTCATAAAATCATAGGATCATAGAATGGATGGGTTGGAAGGGACTTTAAAGATCATTTTATTCCAACCCTGTGCCATGCATAGGGACACCTTTCACTAGACCAGCTTGCTCAGAGCTCCATCCAGCCTGATCTCGAACACTTCCACAGATGGGGCAGCCACAGCTTCTCTGGGCAACCGGCTCCAGTGCCATAATACATACATATAACAATAGATAATAGATATAGTCATATCCTGTGCTATTCCATTGTGTTTTTCTGATAGGGAAGGGGTTTGTTGCTGGGGTTTTTGGCAGTCTTCTGAAATCAGAAATCTGGGTTGGTTTAAGAATTTCCAGGATGCTGGAAAGGGTTGGCCTGAGGTCCTTCTCAGAAATTTCTGTAACAACCCACACCTCTCTGTGAGACAATCTGAAGATAAATTCCTTTACAGCAGCAATTTCAGATGCATTCATCAGTTAGTGTATAGATCTGTGCCATTCAAGAACAAGTAACCCAGATTTTGTTTATTAGTCACAAATAAAGAATGCAAAAGTGGATGATCTGCTGATCTGAAATTATTTCACAGAGCACAGTTTTAATTATATAATAAACTTCATAAAGATGTGAGTTTCTTGGCAACATTTTTGCAAAGAGAAACAGAAATTAGGCCTAGATTTTCAACTCTAGTGGGACTCCAAAACTAGGGTCCTATATTCATATGTAGGTATCTGTTTTAAAAAAATTTGCTTTTCAATTTACTGTGCACCCAGTATCTCACTTTGATTTGCATTCCAGAAAATCAAGGTCAAAACCAAGCCTGACTTTCTTTCATCTTTTGCAGACTATTTATTGCAACAGATGCACCATTGCCTCTTGAGGTGTTAGCCCTCTGTAGGACAAAGTTTCATCATTTAAATCTGCTTTTTAGTCCTCTTGACAAAATTTTATATATATACACACACACGCACACACATATACATATGTATATGCACACCTAGCTAATAGGCAATTATGTGTCATTTACTTTTGAAGCTGACTTGTGCTATATGGGATAACAAGACTAGAGATCACACCATTAAAATATTTTGGAAGCATTGCAACAAAAGCTGAAGAAAAAGCAGTCTGAATTTCTAAGTGTTGCTGACCTTCGGTGTGTAGGTGAGACCTTATTTACAGCTGCTGTCCTGCCTGGGCTGCCTGTGAGGTGTGTTGGAGAGGATGAAGTTCAGATGCATTTACTTTCAGTTACTGCCTGAGAGGAGGGGAAAGGAAGGAGAAGTTGTATGTAACGCTTCAAGGCTTCAGTTAATGTAAAATAAATCAAACCTGAAATGGTGTTTTCAAAGAGAAATCTGGCAATAACAAAGAAGAGAAGGTGCTGGGCCTGGAACCTTATTTGTCTTTTTTAAATGCTCACTTTCAAGCATGTCTGGTTTCCAGCCCAGTTTGCATCAGAAGGGATCAATTTTTTTCCCCATTTTCCTGTTCTACTTTTGTGCTGGTATTGTCTGAATCCCAGAGTGAACAGCAATACATCATCCTGCTTCAACATCTGCTAGAGCCCCCTCTCTTTCTAATCTGCCCAGATCCCCAAAGCCTTTCCCACCTGCTATAGCACCAAATGCTCATTATAGCACAGAGCTACGCCCTTCACTGTCCTTTCTCCCTGACTCTCAAGGTTAACATGGCACAATGACTATTATTAAATGGGGGCTTTATTAATGTAAAGGCAACCCAAGCTGAGGAGGGGAGTGAGGGTGCAGAAAGGGAGCTGGGAGGAATTGGGTAGCATGCCAGCTTTGCTGGCAACAAAGATCTGCAAGAAAGCTGTGGCCAATTTTCCAGTCGAAACATGACTCACTGCACAGAGATGCACCCAAAATAAATAGCTTCCCTGTTCTGCTCCCAGCAGAAGCAGGAACCTCACCCTCCTGTGGTTTTGTGTCAGGGTACTGTGGGTACCACTCCAAGCTGCTTGGTGGAGCAGCACAGATAAAAATGGCAATTTTGAAGGAGATGGTGCCTCTGGGGGTTTTGTTTACCTCTTGCCAAACTGAAAATCATAAGCAATTGGAAGACCTTTCTCTCTCCTCTTCTTATTTTTTTCCCCATCCCCCCCAGCTGCAAACTATCAACCTGCCCATTCTGTTTGCATCATCAGTTCCATTGTAAGTTCTGTGCCTGGCACAGATGCATGTGCATTGTGGGAGGAGATGCGAGTGAGCAGCAAGGGAGAGGGCCAGGCTCACATGCATTCCCGTGAACAGAGCTTGATTCTGTGGTGCAAAGTGACTGCTGTGTTGGAGAATGGGGACTCAGTATGAATGCTGCATTCCCTTGCTTTGCTTGTGTTCTGTCTTAAGGTAACTTCAGTGACGTGACATGTTGGGAGGTTTGGATGGTTTTGGTCTTTTATTGACATGACTTTAAATAAATGAAGAGGAACCTTCTTTGGTGGTGTCTTTTGGCCCTTGCAGTCCAAGGAGTGAATTGGACTGCATCCTATTATAAGGACTTCAGATACAATTTGCGATGTCTGAGGTGACTGTACATTTCTCCATTCATCTCTACGGCACAATCTTGGAAACCATTGCCATCTGTCCCCCATTATGCATTTCCATTTCTTAATAGATGACTACATTGGCCTTCCCTCATTGCCTAAACCACATAGCACATTATAACATGTTGAGCAGAGCAAGATTTTGGGACCAGCAGACCCAGCACTGAGGAGCTGGGTTATGTCTGGGCATGTGCAGTGGCAGACAGAGGGACGTGGAAAGGATAGGGAGAAGAGGATGGCTTGTGTTAGTTGCTGTCATATGTTAGGCATCGCTGTCAGATGGCAGCTTTCCTGGTCTCTGGATGGATGGAGGCATGCTATGTATCCTCTTTGCAACTGAGCTTTTGAGCCCGTGGTTCTTTTAACACGCCATTAAAGGTAACAACCTATTGGAATTAAGAACTTCATTCATTCATTTACTTGCTCATTCAAACTGAACAGGAACAGTTTCTTAGCAAATGACTTAGAAATCCATTTTTAGCTGGACCTTATGTAGATAAAGCTGCACTGAATGCCAATACACTGAGAAAATAATACCGGAAAGGGGCAAAACACATTGAGTTAAATGGATTTTTTTCAAAGAAATGTCAACAACTCATGCTTTCAGCTTACTGCACTGAAATTCATCAAAGGTGGGATTATAGTTCTCTGAAAATAGCATCTGAGCAGTGTTCTTCAAATGAAACTTAAAGCAGGCTAGCTATTCACTTAGCTCAAAATATATTATCCAGCTAGAGCTGTTTAGCCTCTGAGTCCCATATCCAAGGATAAGCTTTTAAATAAAAACTACCAAAAAAAGCAAGAACAAAGGAGGATTTGGCTCCAGACTGTAAAAGTGAAATCTCACTTGATCTTGATTGTATTTCTGCTGATGCCAGCTGTGGTTAGGTGATCAGTTTCAAGGGACCAAGATCATGATTTCTGTATTAGCCAACCCATGACTGTGACTCAACTCCTAGATGTTTGACCCTAAGAGGAGTCCCACTTGTGGGATATCTTTAGGGACTTTTCTTTCAGTTTTTGTGTGGATGAAATTGTTTTGTGGGACATCTTATTTTAGAACTTGCACGGGATAAAGGACAAAAAGTACGTATTTTCTCTCTCTCTTTATGCATTTATATACACATATACATGAAGGTTAGAGCTTACAACTACAAGTCAAAAAAGCAAAAAAGGAGGGGAAAAAACCCCAAAGCACTATTAAACCCTCCCCCCACAGATTGGTCTAATGACAGTTGTGGGTGGCTATGCTTCAGAGATCCCATAAACCCCCTTCAGCTGCATGAGGTTTTGCTGAAGTTGGGTGTGGGTGATGGCATGTTTCCATGTGCACTTCCTTTCGGTTAGTGTCTTCTGGTGAGACTTCCTTTATACTGCTAAGACCACCATTTCCACTTTCCACCCACAGACCTGTTTCCTGGCCTGAGTAAGACCAGTGGATTGCAGTCTGCAGCATTTTGTCACACTCTCCAACACCTGCAAAGATGAGACCACTGCATCAGGCATGATCACACACACAAAGGATGATGAGCATTGCTCAGAGTTCTCAACATCATGAAGGAAAAACCTACCAGTGCCTAAAAACAAGAGCTTGAAAACCTACTTTCCATAACAAGCAATGTGACATGCTCAAATTGTAGGTGTATGTGCTCATGTCAAGGTTTACAGTAATTGTTGAACATTTTAGCATGCATTAAAGTACAAAACAGAGAATGTGTAGAAAGAGCAAGCCCTGGAAAACAACAAGCTAGTATTTAAGTGTTTGTGTTTTTCCACTCAGCTAGTTCAAAAAATAAAGAAAGAGAAAAAGTCCTATCCTCTACTCAGGCTTATGTGAGAGAAACAAGAAAAGAGGAGGTATAAAGTCAAAGCAAAGACTTCCTGTTCAAACTCTGCCTTCCTGGCTGGCCCTACCTCCTTAGAGGCTGACTCAGAGCTGCAGATCTTGAGTCCCCTGAATGCTGCCGGAATTTAGATATATTTCTTAAATTTGTAATTTTGTCTCTTTTCTAAAACAAACAAAAACCAGATTAATGTACTTTAAATAACATTAACATTATAACAAAAGCTAAAATAGCTCAAGAAATGCAAAATTATGGTAATTATAGATGACCTTGACACTAACTGCCCTTAAACCACCATCTGGCCTCCTCTGTCTATCAAAGCTAGGAGTTAAGATTAGAGTCACCCTCTACTTTCAGAGTCTGCTTTTTAAACCTCCTTCTGTTTCTACCACACCTTCATGTTTCTGAAACATCTTGGGACAAATATACCAGGATTTGCCCCAAAAGCAGAGGGTCCTTGGTGTACAGACCACACTCTCAGTGACTGAGACACCCCAGTACAATGGCATGTACAGGTATACGAGTTAAGTGTGTGCATCTATACCAGTATGTATGTGCACTTCTTTTTATTTCTGCAGGAACAGTATCAGTCCTGAGGTTTGAACTAGATCTATTGAGCTATGGGATCAGTCCTCAGAAATCTCTCTGTATCTCTGGGAGATCTTACTTCACACTTAATTACACATGCATGCACATGCATTCATGCAAGTGTCGTAAAAAGCAAAATATTTAAAATACTGAATGATCATCAGCCAGGTACTGGAACAATTTATGCACCTTATGAACATTGAATTCAATCCCCTTGCAGATATATATAGACATCCTATGGAATTGACTTAAAGTCATGAACACTTTTCTTTTTTCATGTGACTTCCACCTTACTTACTAAATTGGAGGAAGGATGCTTATTTAATGATGAGCCTCTTGACGTTTTGTTTTTCCCTTAATCTGCATGTGTCCTTATGCCTCCCTCACTTCCCACAATTCAATATTGTGCCTTCTGCAGTGCATACTTTCTAGCTGTGCCACCAGTGAAACAGAGCTCCTACACATCGCAGTTTCCTGAAATTTGCTGTAGTGGTGCAGACTCTATCCCAGACTTACTCCTCCATCTCCAAGCTATCGCAGTCCAGTGCCTTCCCACTCTCCTTTCCCAAATGCTTTTATTTCATCACCCAGTCAGTCACAATTTCCACCGCGGAAGCCCGACCACTCTTCTTCTCACCACCATCTGGCCATGCACTAAAGCAAAAGCTTCTAAAATTCCACTCCATAAACCTTGTTATACTCTTATTACTTACTGGAAATGTGAGCAGAAATCCTCATTATCTATCCTTACAGATCTTCATAACATGCTAATCCTACCAAGTCTGCTTTTAGGCACAGAGCTAGAACCCTGAAGGAAACAACACCTTGCGGACATGGACATTGCTCCTATAGGACAACCTTACAGCATCTTCCCCAACTCTGTACGTGGGGTACGTTCTCAAGTGTTCAGGTAGAGTGCCAGTTGCATTGACATCAGTCCGGGTAATAACAGACCTGCCCATACAGGTAAACCTTGCACTGCCCAAGCAAGGTTAAAGAAACATACCCTTATACTTACACAAAGCAGTACAATTTGTGTCTGAAAAAAAACATATAATATTTGTCTTTTTCAGTTCTGTGGGATTTTTGTCAGACTCACAACCAGGCCTTTTGGCATTCTGCTGTTGGAAATTTCCCAAACACATGTAACAAAAACACAGTCAGTTTAATACAATTATCAGCTTTTTCTCAGTCTGTGTTGAGTCTGTGTTTGTCTAATGTCCGTGTAGATATTTTCTGCTTATTAAAGTCAATAAATCTGCTACTTTGAAGATAAAGGAACATTTCTTGTGAAGCTACTGTATGTTGCTCTCTAACAGTGCATCTTGTCCACTGTGTTCAACAGCAGAGAACAAATGAAACTGATAGCATGTCTTCATCAAACCATTTCAAAAGACATATTCTAAGGAAACATCCAGGGGAGCTATGTGTCCTCTTATTTTCTACCACTATAAAGCATGTATCTAGGAACATTACTGTATTCTCTTCTTAGGCATAGTCTCCTCACACGCAGCATCAGCAGTACTTGCATATTCCTGGCTTTGCAGCAGATTAATTTAGACTTTAGATTTCTTAGGTAGAACATTTACTCTTGTAATTTTATGTTACTCACTTAAAATTGTCAGTTTGCTCTTTATCTCTGGATCTGACAATGTCTTTGTCTTTATTACTTGTTTCACCTGTAAATATTTGAGTTGTCACTGTCTTGTATATTTTATTTTACTCACTATAACAAATTGTTGTTTCACTTTGAGCACATTGCCACTAATCCAACAACATTCACTTTTCTTGGAACATACCTTCTCACTCTTTTGGGTGTCTGTTGTCCAAGTAGGTTTCTTCCTCTTTGTGTCCATGCTGTGAGAGCCAAGACATGCTAAGATTTGCTTCTGGATACAAGCCCTGTGGTATCAATAATGTAATGGAAGTGACACAAACAGCCACTTTGCTTTCAAGTTTACTAAGACAAGCAGATTATAGCATGTTCTGGGCATTCTAACCCAGTTCCCATTTTTAACTACAGAACTACTTGGATGTGTTGAAAACACAAGGAGATCAAATTTTTAACTTTTGAGAGAATTATCCTGCTTCCTATTCAGCAAGCTCTCTGTTAACACACTGTACTTCTTTCTTCTCTCTGACTTTATTTTTGCCCTCTCTTCCCCTCTGGCTTTCAGCTTGTCCTTTTCCTTCCTTTGATTTAGTGCTCCAACCTTTTTCTTTCTCTTCCTTGTGAATGCAGACCTGGCCTTTCCCCCCTTCTTAGCTTAAGGCTTAGTCTTTTCTTCCCTTTGGCACTTGGTATAACATTCTGTTTCTCTCTTTTTTTAATATTTGACTTTCTCTCCCTGACTTCCCACATCTAATTCAGTTTTTTCCTGGGTGTGGTTAGGGGTGGTGGGGTGGTGGTGTTCAAATGCCTGCCTTTCTTGAATAGAAGGGCCGTCATCTCCTGCATCACCATGTCTGACACTCTCTGCAGCCCTGGTAACAGACCTTGCTAGCCAGGCTTTCTCATTGACCTGCCTTGCATCTTTATGAGCAACTATAGAGCCTTGACTGCAGGGTCTCCTCAGGAAGCACAAAGGTGGCATAGGTCTCTCCCCAGATGCTGATCCTCACACATCCAGGTTATCCTGTACGTGTTGGTCAAGCTTTGGTAAGGAGCAACCAACTTCTCAGTCTATTGTTAAAGCCCTTCTGAACTGTTAATTCATCTCTATTTCACAGTCTGCAGCATATACTTCAGGGTATTTACTCAATACCTCTTTCTCCTACTAACAAATACAGTGGCTGCACACAGGAAAAATAACTATTTGTCATATATCAGGAAAGTTACAGGATTTCAGAGTGATTGTTGAAAATACTCAAGCCATTTCCCTTGGAAAAATAGCATCTGGTCTTCTGCAATTTTTTAAAAATTATATTCCTATTACCTCCAGGACTTTAGATCAGCTTTCTCACTTTTCCTCTGCCGTTGAGGAGGTGGCTTTCTCTCTGACACTTGGGTGACATCCTCACCTCCTCAATGTATCTCTGCATTTCTGACCTTAAGTCCTGCCAGCCTGATGTCTCCATTTGGCACTGGTTGCTTCCATTTCAGAGGTCTCTTTTCCCTAACTATCCATCCCAAGCCCATCCTTTACATGACGAGCACCCTGACAGTTCTGTTCAGAGACTTGGGTCTCTCTTTAATCTATTTTCCTTTTATTTTTGGTGGTGTAGCTTAGCCAGCTATGGGTCTTCTCCAGTGTTTTGCAGGAGGGGAAGTTACTCGCTACTGGGCTGTACAGAAAGTTTCACTTGGTTTTTTCTCACTTCTTCCCCTTCTCTTCTGTCTCCCCGGAATAGATTCACACAGCTCCCTAGCTGTGTCTTATTCAAAGGACATCAGCCTGAAGCTGAGGGGGATATTTATTGAGGGAAATGCAATCACAGTGTGACATACATGATAAAGGAAGTAGAAATAACAGAAAAGTCCAGATTTTGTCAAGGACTCTGATTCTGAGTTCTGACTCAACAGAAATTGTGAATACTGATGTTCATTAGAGAGCAATGGTCAGACATCAAGCCATGGCTGTGTTGAAGAGAAGTTGCAGTTAAAAAGAAAAAAAGAAAAAAGA
>QWTY01005971.1:5437-21766 GCA_008033365.1 Pseudorectes ferrugineus | reverse complement strand
TACTAAGTGGCCCACTGAGACTGTTCATTATATTTCACTTGTTAAGACCTGTTGGATGAAAGCCAGCCCAACTCCCTCCAGAGTCTAAAAAAAATAAATTATGAATAATTTTTTTTTCTTAAATTAGGTATCTATTAGTAACAAACAAAACACAAACATCCCTCAGATTACTCTGCACAATTCAGTAAAGCTAGTTAGTCAGATGTTGCATTTCCATTTGTTTGGAGGTAAAATGCTTGACTTATGACCAAGTGTTTAGCAATCCAGTGTATGTTGGCCCCAGCAGCCTGCTGGGGATCAGAAGATCTATGTGACAAGGACACTCCTACTGCATCCCCTATGGTCACAGGCACTGGGCAACCAGCACACAGCCCAGCTCTGGGAGCACACAGTACAGGCAAAAATTGGATTGTATAAAAACTTTCTGTGGTTTGCTTATTTCACTGACAGTTGCAGCACAAGTTATAAACGTGTCCTACCTTCTCTTCACCCAATCACCCACCCAACCAGATTTTCCCTGATCCATCTTATGCTTCTTTTACAAAAAGTTTTGGTCTGTTGCAGTGCAGGCCTAGGCAATTCAAGCAGTTCCTTGATTTCCATAATTTAACACTGGATTTTAATAATCCATTCCAACAAATCATCTCTGGAATGCATATGCTCTTAAACGCTTAATGAAGAACAGATTTTCAGTGAGATTCCCTATTTTACTGTCTCAGGGAAGGACCTTGCCAGACTGCACAACCACGCTTTTCATTCTTTTGCAAAAGAAGCTACTGGACTGGAGCTATGAGACTCCAGGTTCAAACTTCACTCAAGAAAAACAGAAAACCTAAAGCACAACAGAGCAATTCTAGTATTGTTCTAGTACACTCATTAATGAAATGAACATTTTACAAAACAAAGGAAAAACACTTAGAATTTTCCTTTTAAAAGTTACCTTATTTGTTACATACCTCAGAATTGTTTGTTAGGATCTACAAGCAAATTACACAACCAGACATTAATCTAAGTAAAAAGCAAACTTTAACAAGTTACTTACTGAAAATTCGCTACTTTCACTGATACAGGAATGCAAGGAAGTTGAGTGGCCCATTTCAATGTAACATCTTGATAAACATTCAACATTTTACTGTGGTTTGCAATTAAAGTGTTTATTGTTCCTTCTTGCACTGTTCAAAGATAAAAAAACAATTTTAGGATGAAAGATTTTTCAAAAGCCAGTACTTTTCTTCGAGGCTTATATAGTTATGTTTTCTTTTATTTTTAAGCCATTAGTTGTTATAAAGTAATTTAATATAAAGTGTCAAAAGTTATGGAAGTTACACTGACACTAACCAAGGACATATGTGATTAATTATGGATACCAATCTCAATTGCATATTACACAATACATGCCACAACTTTCTAATGTTCTGGCCAGCCATGTTTGGTAATTTAAAACATGACAAACAAAGACTCATAATGGCCATGTTGGCATGTCAGGATAGATATGACAAAATACACATCGATTAAATACCTGCTACTTACACTATTCATTAATTCATTAATTTATGAATACCAATTAAATGTGTATGCATTTACAGTGTTTATTTATAGTATAATTCAAATCAGAAAGTATAATATGTGAAGATTGATAAGATCAAATTTATAAAGACTAAAATTATATTTTAAGTTCAAAAGGAGACATAGTGTCAAAAATTTATCAGATAGTTTTTGAAACATTAAAAGAAAATAGGTATTAAGAGTCTGTATTTATAACCAAGTCTCTAACCAAGTTGTTTCCACCAATGTAGTAACAATAAACTTTGATTTTTTTTAAGAATCTGTAAATATCAGAAGGTCATAAATCAAAAGGTTCTCAAATAGAAGGTCCTCAAACACTAGTTTATTCTTCCAAAGACTGTCATTCTTCTGTGTTTGTTGCTTTGATGGCCTGGGCACTAGACAAGTACCTCAATTTGGTGATAAGAAAATATTTAGATTCTTAAAATTATGACACTTCACAAAAAGTAACATTTGAAAATAAACCTGCCTGGTTCAAAAAGAGAGCTCCAATTTCACATCCTTTCTACAAATCATAGAATTACAGAATCATAGAACGTCTCGGGTTAGAACAGACCTTAAAGACCATCTAGTCCCAACCCCCATTACCAAGGGCAGGGACACCTCCCATTAGACCAGGTCACTCAAGGCCTTATCCAACCTGGCTTTCAACACTGCCAGGGTTGGGGCAACCTGTTCCAGTGTCTCACCACCCTCACAGTAACGAATTTCTTCCTAATATCTAACCTAAATGCCATGGCCAGGGACACCTTCCACTAGACCAGGTTGCACAATACCCCATCCAACCTGCTTATTCAGAAAAATGTATTTATTTAGTGGTAAAAAAAAAAATAATAAACAAACAACAGTTAGTTCTAAAAGCAACCAAGCTAAAGATAAGATTAATCTTACTTTACAAACCTGAACAGTAAGGAATGAAGCAACTTGGACTGTAATCAAGCTTTTTCATGAATCGTATTTGCCCATTATCCTTAAGGCAAAAGAAGTTTCTCTCACCAAGCACAAAAACAGAAGAAACTCCCTGATTAAATGAGACAACGCATATATCCAGTGCTTGCTCTCCAATGTTCAAAACCCAATCCACCTTCAAAAGAAAAAACATGCTCCAGAAATCAATTGACAGCTGCACATACATTAAAGACAAAACTTTGGAAAGGCTCAGAACTAATCAAATTACATATCATTAACCTAGAAAAGCAAAATCAAGGTCTTTTTCTGGATGAGAAATATCGTCTTATTCTGAGGGCAGTTTTTAACTTTCCTTAATGTGACTCAAGCAGCAAAAACGTCTTCTTTTTAAAATAGTCACGAATTGTTGGCTATGCAGTTCAGTTAAGTACATTTAGATTTTAATATACACATCCCATTCAAAATGGAAATGCTTTATCCTTTAACAAATGAAACCAAGAACAGAGTATTAGAATCATTTTCATCTGCCTCTGTATATGTCCTTGGTTATTAAGGGTAAGGTTAGAGAGCAAGAGGTGACAACTTATTCTACCAATATATGTAAATGGAAAACTGGACAAACATTTTAGGTGTGTAAGCCAATATTCATGCTCGCAGTCACTCATGTACACCCTTTAATCTGGAGAATGCTCATGTAAGTTATAGTTTGTTTACTTCTCCAACTACATACATTGATATAATAAACAACTACTCACAAATCCTGCCTCACCTGTCTTTAAACAATACTACTGCTTATTGATACATTTCATTGGCTTGTTTCTTCAGCTCCTCTGAGAAATTTCAACTAAACACACATGCAAAAAATGCTTTTGACTTCTGCCAAGCTGGTTAAACAGAAATTTAGAATTTCTGAAGTAAAAATATATCAAAGTTCAACTGTCAGCACTTATATGAACAGCATCAATCGTTTTGCTTAAAGAGCACAGAATGTGTCAGCAAATATCCTGGCATATCTGATATACGAAACTGGAAGTGCCATCTTAAAAGTTAAAGGGAAAAATCCAGCTTATTATGTTTATTTCCATGTACGCGTCACGTTTTAGATTAAAAAAAATGTTTCATTTGCAGTATATCTGATGAAGCTTACAGATTTTTTATTAATAAGTTACCTTCTCCTACTTCTACATGTAGGATTCAGCCTATGTATATTTGAAAAATTCTACTATTAGCAAGTGGAAGGAAGATGCTCTCCCAATAATTTACTGTTGTAGCTGAAATATGCTGAATCTAGCATTTTATATATGCAGTATATTCAGCAGACAAGCAACTCTACTGCAGGACCACAAAGAACTAAATTCTCTTCTTCTTAAGAGGAGGCAGCTTAAATGTTAAACAAATTAGTGACAAGGACCTCCAGAAGACTATTGAATCCACAGGTTTTTGATAAAAAGAGTTCAGGACACTGACTATTTATGGAAACATTTCACTGTGAATTTTTCTCTAAGTATAAAGGATTCCCCAAGGAGAAAGAGATTAATTTTCTACAATACAAAGTCACAATTAGACTTCACTTAAAAACATGAGCAATAATTCAGGTGTACCTATTTATCTATTTTACTACAGTGTAGGTTCTGTATTACAAAGATTGCCTTGGAAATAGTTATTTCAAGTGGAGTTCTCTCTTTTTCTTTTCTCATTAGAACAACAGGAAGTTTTAAGGCCCAGCCTTAAACAACTGAGGCCCAAAGAAACCTTAATAGAAATCTACTGGAGTCTTTCCATTGCCTTTAGCAGCAACTGGATCAGGTCCTTTGTGAGCAGACAATGTTTCCATTCGTTACTTAGCATCATTCATTTCAATATGTGTGCAGTGTTCATACAGGGTATATAAAATAAACAGGTTTTACCGCAAGTCTTTTTCCAGAACTGAGTTTTTGCTGTTCTGTGTCTTGTCTTTCATCAGCATCTGTCGCAAATGCCAGCACCTGGTATCTGTTACAGGCAGTTTAAAAAGATTAAAAAAAAAAAGATATCTTTGTAGTTAATACTTTACATTAAGTAAGAAATAAAATATAATTATCATGAGTATACATACACAGTAAAATCGCAGTCTAAAAGGATGATTAGAAAGCCTACTGCAACATATCTATCATCAGCAAAGATGTTAAGACTAATATCAGAGTAGGATAGCAGCTAAGTGTAAAGGTAGAAATTAAAACAAACATGTCTATTCAGATTTCATGCAGAGTTAAAATAAATTCAATAGTCTAAATATTAGAAGATAGAAATACAGACCACAAAAATAGAAGAAACCAATTATCAAATTGTGAAATTGGAATTCTAATAAAAAATGACCTTTTTTTGCTCCTATTAAGCTTTTAAAAAACTTCCCAAACTACTCAGAAATACAATCTGCTCTATCTAATAGTGAAACTTGCAAGCACTTCCATTAAGTAAACTAAGTGGCTCCAATCTAAGAAACCACAGTAAACTAGAATCAGTAGGTGGCACATTTAGCAAAAGTTGGAAGGTTTGTAGGAGGTTTATTATTTTAACTTCCAACAAACCATACTCAGAAAAATGGGCAATGAAGACACTTGAACAAAAGATAGCAACTGGCACAAAAGCTCTGCACATCTATCTGTCCTCTTTACACCTATGTAATCCTCAGTGTTCAAACTGTGTCCTCACTGATTCTTCTGTAACTGTTTCTTGAATTTGTGCTGGTACCGTAACTCACTGATCTACCCCATTTCCTGTGTATGCACATAGACAATCTCTGAAATACTGAAGTTTTCTACATAAGTGAAATAAGCAACAGAATAAGACCCAACATAAACTTATCCAAAAGACAGCATTTAATTCTTGAAGTCATGGAGTGCCATCAGCTCCTAAGCTTAAACCAACACAATTCTGAATGTTCCAATTCAATCTAAAATAACAGTACATATTCTTCTTCACTGTCAAAGTTAGAGATTTAAAGTGATGACAACAATATTCCTCACATTTCACGCATGTATTGTGGTGTAGCAAAAGGACAAGGTGTAATGGCCATATATTAAAACACAAGAAGTTCCACCTCAACATGAGGAAGAACTTCTTTACATTGAGGGAGGCAGAGTACTGAAACAGGCTGACTGGGAAGTTATGGAGTCTCCCTCTCTGGAGACAGTCACAACCTACCTAGATATTCCTGTGTCACCTGCTAGAAGTGACGCTGTCTTGGCAGGGGGCTTGCACTAGATGATCTCCAGAGGTCCCTTCCAACCCTAACTATCCAGTGATTCTCTGCTTGCTACTGAAGGATTTTAGTTTCTAAAACTGTTTTACTTACTGAAGTAAACTATGTACTTGGAGTAAGAAATTTAATTGCTTAAGGTGAATGCTGTGACCTAGTTAATAATACTAAGAGAGCTGCTTTTAGTATAATTAGGATGTCTTTAAATGTCCTCTGTATGAATAAATTTACTTCCCTTTTTCAGTTTAATACATTTATAAAAGAAGTTGTAGATTCACAGAATCATAGGATCACCAAATAAGTCGAGTTGGAAGGGACCCAGAAGGATCCTGACCTAACAAAATTTTCTCTTTTCACCATATTTTACTAATAGTCTTGGAAAGCACCTTGACATTTTTTTAACTAATCAGAGACCTAATACGGAGGTTCCAAATCAAGCTCACATCAAACAGCAATACATACTGATATTTAAGTACCAGCTACCTGCATACAGTCTTGCATGAAAAAAACCTCAAGCCACAGAGGACCAACACAAATCTTCAATTCAGTTAGCACCTCAAGCATATAAGAGGCATTTTGCTTTTAGATCTTGAAAGAATTCAGGATCAACACAATAAAAATTGCTTTCAAATGAACCATTGGTCTGTAAGAGCTATAAGAAGATGGATACTTTGAAGTTTGGCAACCTGTTCTGCTAAAAACACCAGATAGAACTGCTGTATTTTTTATTCAATACCATAAAAATAACCTCTTCTCTCCTTAGCATATCTGTTTCCCTCACTTTAAAAGGATTACTTAACTCTGTTCTAATGTCCTCATATTTCAGACACACACTAGAGATTAGTTCCATTAGTGTCAACATTTGATACTAAGGACCAATAACCAAGTGAAAAATTCCTTTAAAACTATATCTTCCTACAGTATGGATGGCACACTTTTGAATTAGTAAGAGACTGATGAAAAATTTTAGTCACATTTGTTGTAAAGGTCAAGAATCTGAACATAATGAACACATGAGATATTCATTTTAAAGGAAAAAATGTTTCTTTATTCCTTGACAACATTAATATATTCTATTATAATTTTATTCTAATATTATATTAGAATTTTTATTCTAATTTCTTAGGAAAATTACGAATTTTCCATTAAATTACTTTTACTTGCAACACATATAACTTGTCCTGTGTTAGGCAAACAATACACGATATCTATAATCTGATCAAGTTTAAGCAGCAAAATAAAAAGAGTATTGCTTGAGAACTACAGGTGACAGAAGAAGGTAGTGTGACAAAGCATCGTGTTCGACTAACATTCCCTGGATTAGATTCCCAGGGCATTATTTATAAAAAGGGGCATTCTTATTTTCTTTAATACGTATGATTACCTCTGAAAAAAATCATTAAGGTACTTGTCAGCCCATTACATCATGAGATTCCTCTGAATGGCAGCCCTATCTATCCTTTTTATATTAGCCACTTCCAAAAATCTGACATTGTCCTTGAATTTCAGGACATGCATTATGTCCTACTGTCCAGGATGAAGATGTTAAAGAAATACTGGCTCCAGTATCATCGTCACTTATCTTTGGCCGCTAGTGAACAATTAGTGCTCCTGTAAGCCTGACAGCTCTGCCACTTTTTCATCCATTTTAATGCGTGTGGATTTTTGTCATCACAGGTAGCAGCTCTGCCCCAAACTTACTGCTAGGCATAGAGATTCAATAACCCTAACATTAGTCCTCTGTGAGAACAAGGGTCTGCAATAGGGAAATGCCTTGTTTGAGAAAGGCTTCACAGCAGACACCCACCACAATATCCCACTGCTCAAGCATCCATCTGATTCTAAACAGATGGATACTTGATAAACTCTCAACACAGTGGTTGCATCAGAGAGCCCCATGGATTCAAGCTGTTCCTCCACAGTAAACACAAATGCCCCTACATGTGTCTTTCAAAATCTTTCTCATTCTCTTTCTTATTCTCTATTAGATTTTTATCTGGTTGGCCTTACAATCCATAGTCCCTGTGCTTGGAGGAAGTGGAAATGTCTTGCGTAGTCTTTACTTTCCATATTGTTCTATTTTTCTAAATGCTGAACCCATAAACTTAATATGGTCACAAACTAAAATAGCTCACAACAGCTTCATCCATGTTCCAACGCTGAAAGCACAGGCTAGACTGAACTGAAGCAGGGAAAAACCTGACACTTGGGAGCAACATAGCCTCGATAAGCTAGCAGACTTAATACCTTCATAAAAATAAAATAGGACCATAAAGTCCTCAGGACTCACAGCACACTCTCTTCTATGACTGTACTGAGACAGTAATCACTCAGCAACATACAACATCTTTCCTGCAACTACCTGCTTTTGCATGCTCCAGCAAAGGCATTAAAAATTAAACAAGATTACTTTCAATGTGTTTACCTAGTAAATGATACCACCGAAGTACAATATAATTACTGAACATAAACACATACTTGTAACTCTCAACCTGTTGACAAGAAGACACTGTAATGAAAGAGTCTGTGCGAGAGCTGTAAGCCAAGGGACCGGGCAGAAGAAAACCAGGTAAAAACCGGCCAAAAGCATAACTTTCTTGTTCAAACAACATGAGCATCCCATCCATGGACTGTATGCAGATCAAATCTCGACCTAAAGGAAGCAACAGAAAGAAATACAAAGGAAACAAAGCAATGTTATTTGTGTAGTTTTAATCCTACAACTGTGAGTAAACTAAAATTGTACTTATAAGTAATCCTAACAAAAGTAAATTTTCATTTATGGGAGTGTTTACTATGAAGAAGAATACTAAATATTCCAACCTCGATAAAAGCTTCCTTTCTAAAATAAACTAGATTGTGGGGGGGAATAACTTCAGAATACATTTTTAAAAAGGGCAAGATATTTTATTTCAAAACAAAATTCCTAAGGATATAACTATTACAATTTCAGTTTAAAGAAATGTTTCAATATTCCCAAAGCACCAGATTATTCTGGTTCTTAAATGCTTCCATACCTTACAAGCAGTCATAACAACTGTAGTTTAAAAATAACCAATTCTATTCTTTCAAGTCTACTTAAGCAACATAACAGAAAGTCCTACAAATATGTATTGTTGTGAAAATAATACAATGGTAATGTCTTCCATGTTTTACATTCACATTTTCTGTCTTCAAGGAAAGAAAAAACAAACAAGATCCAACTCTGTATTACCAGCAAGTCTAAAAATAATATCAAATAAAAAAGTCAGCTTGGAGTAAATTACTTCAAGCCTCATGCATTATTCAGCAGCCACAAGGCATGACTTAAGAAATGGCTCGTCATGCCTCAAGTACACCAATCTAAATTCAAAGTCTCATTGGGAAGATTTCTGAGATCAGAAGATGATTATGCAGTTTGCACTTCATATGCAAGGGTAACAATTCGTGCAAACAATATTTTTTATGCATTCAAAGAGAGCTATACCATTAAGACTAACACTTCCTGAAGCTGATAGATGCATCTCTCCTGAATTCATACACTTGTAAACACTACATGAAATATTTGTAATTCAAAATGTCTATTCATCTCGATTAAAATACTCTGTTTTGTCTCAGGAATGATTCTGTATGCATGAATGACCCGAATAAATTTTCTGTTCACTAAGTTCCACCCTCAATCCCTTAATAAGTTTTCTAACATAGGAAGGTGAAGCAAAACAAAAGTAAACTAAAACTTCATTCTTACAGTTCCAGAAAGGTAACAAAAGTCAAAGAAATATTCAATATCTGAAAACGCAACAAATGTACAGTGCAAAACATTGTTCATCTCCACTGTGATTCTTCATAGAAACTTTAACTACTTAAAAATAAATAGCAGTGTAACAGGCCAGAAAATATGTCATATTACTTGTCCTTGTGATTGAAATACACAATAAAAACTTAGCTTAGTGTAAAAACAGAAGGAAAAAAAGAAAGGAAGATAAAGCAGCAGGGTCCTTCTCTCCTCCTTCATCTCTTTTTCAGATTTTCCCATTTTCTAAGAATTAAGATCTACCATCCTTTTTTCCAGATTCTGCATATAATTCATAAAATGTATCATAAACCCTGTTGCAAGTAACAACCATGTGATAAGAAGGACATTTGAAAGTGCAATTCATGTTGTTCATTTGGTTGAGGCAAAGCTGAATCAGTCTCTAGTGAAAAGATAAGAGGAAGACAGACTCTTCTCTGTGGCACCCACTTACAGGACTAAAGTAAACAGTAACAAACTGTATCACATGAAATTCTCTCTGAACATAATTTTTTTTTTTTTCCACTGTGAAGGTCATCAAACACTACAGCCCATTTTCCAGAAAGGTTGTAAACTCTGCTCCCATAGACATACAGAAAATACAACAGAACACAATCCTGAGCAACTTCTAGCTGAACCTGCTCAGGGAGTGGGATTGGACTAGGTGATGTCAAAAGAAGAATCATTCAAATCAGACATTCAAAGAAGTCATTCTGTCTTTTATCTCTGAACTACTCCAAGGCATCTACGGTAGACTTCTGTTCCTCTAAGGTGTGAAATTTCACAGGATTTAGTCCTATCACATGCTCCTGATCAGAAAAGAGTAGGAACCACCAGGGAAAATTGAAGTTTTGTACTGGTATGCTATCAATGTTAATGATACCCAGCTTCCACTTCCCAACAGTTGCTGATATTATTATCACACTGCTGATGCAGTCTAGAAAGAGTATGAGTGAATCAGCTGTATAAAATAATGATTAACCGTAAAAATTCCCTTAGAAACTACGACAAACACTGATATCTAGTAAAAGGTGCTAGCCCACTGGTTGCTACCACACTCTCTTAGGTATGGTTACTTTTAAGTATAGTTATTGGCTACTACAAATAACTAGTGGCATTTTTATTTGACGTGCAAGAAAACAGTGCTTCATAATCCAGGTGTCTGTGTGACCACAGTTATTTCACCTCAGTTACCTCAAAATCACGTATGCTCACATTCAGCATCAGGCATACTGCAAACCCTATCAACACTTTACATTAGCTAACTGTTCAGTTCCACTTCTATTCTACACCTTTATGAAAAATGCAACCCTGTAAATCTTGGTATAGAGAATCTTCAAGTCCCCTTCCAAAGTCTCCTATCAATTCTCCTACCATCAGTAGTGTGCTACAGAAGAAATCTGCAGCTGTCTGACAGCCCTATTTCCTGAACTTTAACTTTCAAAGTCTAACTTCCGTGGAACTCCCTGGCACCTGAACCCTGAAGACAAACTGATTACAGATAGCAGCTTGAAATTTTTATTTTAAAAGGCACAGTAGAACACACTTGTACATTGGGGTTTTTTTAAGGCTTCCTGTTTTTCATCTTTTCTTCCACAGAAAGATATAAAGTCAGGAAAAAAAATGAAAACGCAAAACTGTGGATAAAATAACTTAAGTCACAAAAAAACCCCAGCAATGTTACGTATGTTTAAATTTTTACCATGTTGCTATTACATTTTGAAAAGTTCAAAACATTGCTTGATATAAGATCAAAAGTAAAAGACATTTAATTGCAAAGTGAATGCACTTACTACCACAGAAATCTTACATATTTTGTAACAGAATTAAATTTCAGGTACTCCTGGTTATACTGATGGTAATGAGAAAACTGTCTCCTAGACAACTGCTGACCACGATCTTTGGGGCTTAAGCTTGTCTAAAATATACAATTAAGTTGTTAATTTCTACAATTTCATCTCTTCTGATGAAAACTATAGCAGATACAATTGATACAAAGTGATAATCTAGTAGACATATTACAATTCAAATAAAAGAAAAAAGTAAAAGTCATTACAAGTGTTGAGGTGTTACTGCTTAAGTAACAAATAGTAATAGCTTCTGTACTTCTCTATATTATAAATATCAATCTTACTCTTACCAATTCCATAACATCATGGAAGTGATGAATAGAAACACTACAGCACTTCCTGCAGTATATATGAAGCTGCATGTCATGCCAAACATGGAAGCACTCATCTTTAGCATGCATAATCCCTAATTACACGCAAATATCATTGTTAAAATCTCTCCTGTTTTAACAGTAGTGACACGATTGAACACGACGTGACATAATATGACAAGTCCTTTAGAGCACTCCAATGATCTCCAAGCACACTGCAGTACTGAACTGTACTATCTAGAGAAACAGAGGCACAAAACTGAATCAGCAATCACTCTTTTGGCCTTTAAAAGCATAGCAGCACTTCTTAATATACCTACCACTTCGTTCATCATGTTTGTGTTGTTCCTACTCACTAATTTTCAAATTTGTACTTTAACTAACTTGTACTAGTGGATCAAACACCAGTTATCCAAACAGGTAAAGCATAATTAAAGAAAATTAAATTGTGTATGAACTCTTATTTCCCAGCTTTTTATAGGTCACCTTATTTCCTTTGGCCATTTGTTTTTAATGTGTAGCTAGTGAATGGAGTTTTTATGTTTCACTTTGAGAAATGCAGTCTTCCAAACACTCAACCAGAAACGTCCATTTCAAAAAAGCTTATTGCAGCCAGTTGGCCTTGCCAGTGACACATTTATAAAGTGAAAATATAAACCACAGTGTTTTCTGCGTATCAGATGGAATCACTTAGTGTACTCTACATAGTTTCAGCAGTTTGTATCTCAAGAGGAATGCCCCTTAGCCAGAAAGTGCTACTTTTAAGCACAAGTCTAGCTACTGTTGTTTTGTAGTTTTGTTATTCTAGCAGGATATGAATATATTTACATCACACTTTTAAGCCACAATATATTTTTAGAGCTAATGCAAAGACAAAATGAGAGGCAGGTGGTAGTTCTTCGAAATAAGCTTCTAATTAAAGCTATTTTGGAGCTAAAGTTTTTTTGCATGTTAATGATTTCCTGTACTCTGAGCTTCCCCTCTGGCACCAAATCATTTTCATAAAATGTACATTATGTAATCACAAGGCCTGAGCACCACGTGAAATCAGGCAATGAAAACTACATTGGGATAAATTGGAAATCAGAAAAACATCAAAAATTACAGAGTTCAGGAAGACGTCAGCAGAGAAAACTTAAACTGCCTTCAATGGTAATCAAATGCCTCACTAAAAAAGCCTCGTGTGAAAGGAAGCATCAATGAAATAAAATTAAAAGATAAACTGGCATTTACAACACACTCAGGAACCTAAGAGCCCTTTAATGATACATGGGAAATGTTTTCCTAATATGATAAAAAAGTGACCAGTGGAGTGATGCACATAAACTATATTCCCACACACGGAAAGACAAGTTCCTGTCCTGACTTGAAACAAGCAAGTATGTTTTCCTTTTCCTTCATCATTGAAATTTGCCCCTGAAAATTCTCGCACCATAGGGAACCCAGACTTCTCCAGTTCAAACCCATTTTGGAAAATTCTACTTGCTGCTGAGTGTAGCTCCTTTAGCAAAGCAGATCTGGGGCAACTGTGAGAAAAGAACTTCAGGAATCAGGTCTGATGAATGGAAAAATCATTTGAAAATAACTTGAGCAGTTCTTCAAACAATGTATGCCTAGTAAAAGGCAAGTCTTACATTACCTCCCTAACCCAGTGCAGGAAGCACGTGTCAGTGTACATTTAGAAAGAACTCTGAATTTACTAGCTTGGTGGTCTGCTGACTGCTCCTTGCATAACTACAGAAGGGATCAAAGTTCAGGACTTCAGCTGTGGCCATTCATCCTAGGCCAGAGGATCTGACTGCCAATACCCTGAACACAAGCGAAGAGGAAAATTGCCCTGCATCGCTCTTTGCTAATGCAAGTGCCCATCCCGAATGATGCACAAAGTGTACACAGGTTCCAGCTGACACTGACTGGGTGCTTTTCTGCTGGAATTGAAAAATCACTCCAATGGGAAGGAAATAAAAATAGAGTAGTGGATAGGAAGAGAAGAACTTTAAGAGAAACTAAGGAAAGTGTTTTAGGAAAACACTAAGTCCTAAATATTTCCTAATCCGTTCTGGATATTAAATATCGCAGTAAAACATATTCCTAAATCCCAACACAAGAGATGCTTTCTCTGTAACAGCACTCTCTGTAAGGAGCCTCCCTGGTCAAGTTATAGTAAAGCATGGAGTCAGAGCTGCCATGAGAAAAGAACATAGTCTTGCTTCTCTCATGCACCATACTGTATTCTCTCTACCTAATCTATTGTAGATTTCTGCCTGCCATAAAACATAAGGAGGATTTTAGATGGAAAAGGAATCTCAAACTATTGAAGTATCTCCAACGGCCAATCAGCCCTCACTCACACAATTAATCCCTTAGAGACCTGTGATACACTCCTTTGTTCTTGATTCAAGACTTACCACAGAAGATGACATAGTTAAATTATGCGACTTGGGAATGATGCCTTTAAATCTCATATTAACCTGAGGTGGTGAAAAGACCATTAGGAAAACACTAGTATGGTTCAAAGGAGTAGGATAGACCAGCAGGCAGTATAAAGATCCCAAAGTATCATAGCTGCAACATCCAACACACTAAAATTCCTACTGAAAGAAACATGGTATTTGGCACTGTGTAGACACGACAGGTAAAGTCTCTTCCCCTAAACAGATTATAGTACTAAAACTTGTTTATTACAACCTCTATATTAAGCAAATCATTTTTTCCACGTTTAAAAGCAGATGTTTCCACCTAGTGCAAGAAATCATCTCACAAAAAATGTTCAGGCAGCTGTGAAAGCAGTGTCACTCAAAGTTGTTCCCTTTTTCAATGCAGAAGATTAATTATAGACAGCATAAATAGAGGAGGTCTTGAAAATGGCTGTATGCATAGATGTAGCCTGAATAATGACTATTCATGAAGAGATGGTAAAATTCGTTTCTTTAAATTCTGATTGTTGCCATAACTTGTTCAGTAACTACTTTTCAGGCCCTAGCAGCTGCTAAACTCTACTTCTAAGAGTCTTGCATTCATACAGGCATTACAACACTGGCATACACTTTTTCTAAAGCAAGTAGGAGAAATTCCAGTCTGTGAACCTTTCTGCTCTCATCTGAAGTTATACACCTATCATACATTATATAAATATTATAGAACATCTTACTAAACTAGCAAATCTCCCACAAACAAGTACTGTCACCAGTTGTCCTTCCAAATGAATAACATTTGACTGAATAGTTCAGGCACATGGATGTTTTTAGTGAATCATAAATCAACAGCAGACCTTTCACTGAGTTCAGCTGAAGTTGAATACATGCCCTATTTTTCAATATTTTAGGTACTTTCAAAAGTTATCAGTAAGATCTTAAGTCACCACCATAAAATGAATCTATCAACTTTAAAATTCCATTTAAAACAGATCTGAAAACTTATAACCAAACAGAACTACATGATCCTACTGTAAAAACCCAGTGAAATTCCCCATCTTTTCTCCTACTTCTCCTTTTATAGTCTCCTTAGACTAAGAAGCCTCATGATTGCCAAGCACTTCCCAAAGCACTTGGATGTATGAAGCTCTGTCTCAGGGAGGATGATGAGTGAGACAACAGCTAATGGGTTAGGATTAAAGGGCAGACTAGTAAGGGTGACACGGTTGTGGGTGATTGCTACAGGCTGCCTGACGAGGAGGAGGAAGCAGATGAGGTCTTATACAGACAGCGGGAAGTAGCATGACAGTCACAGGCTCTGGTTCTCATGGAGGACTTCAACCACCTTGACATCTCCTGGAGGAACCACGCAGTGAGGCAGAAACAACCCAGGATGATAACTTTTTGACACAGGTGGTGAAGGAGCCAACTAGGAAAGGTGTGCTGCTGGACCTTATACTACCTAACAAGGAAGGTATGGTTGGAGATGTGAAGGCTGGGGGCAGCCTTGGCTACAGTGACCATGAGATCATGGAGCTTAGTATTCTGTGAAGAAGAACCAGGTCAATGAGTAACATCACAACACTGGACATCAGGAGAGCTAACACTGGCCTCTTCAGTGACCTTCTTGAAGAATCCCATGGGAACATGCCCTAGAGGGACAAGGGGTCCAAGACAGCTGGTCCAAGCAGCTCTGTGGAGAAGGATCTGGGGTGAACAGCAAGATGTCCGTGAGCCAGCAGTGTGCCTTTGTGGCCAAAAAGGCCAATGGTATCTGGGGATGCATTAGGAAGAGCATTGCCAGCAGGTTGAGGGAGGTGATCCTGCCTCTCTACTCAGCCCTAGTGAGGCCACATCTGGAGTTCTGTGTCCAGTTCTGGGATCCCCAGAACAAGAGAGACTTGGAGCTCCTGCAGCAGGTCCAGGGGAGAGCAACAAGGATGATTAAGGGATGGAGTCATCTCTCTCATGAGGACAGGCTGAGGGAGCTGAGCCTGTTTAGCCTCAGGAAGATGACTGAGAGGAGCCTTCATCAATGTATATAAGTATCTGAAGGGAGAGTGTCAAGAGGATGGACCCAGACTCTTCCCAGTGGTGCCAAGCAACAGGATGAGAGGAAATGGGCAGAAACCGATGCACACAGGAAGTTCCACCTGAACATGAGGAAAAACTTCTTTACTGTGAGGCTGTGGCTGAGCACTGAAGCAGTCTGCCCAGAGGGATTGTGGAATCTCCTTCTCTGGAGATATTCAAAAGCCATCTGGACACA
>QWTY01005970.1:0-14487 GCA_008033365.1 Pseudorectes ferrugineus | reverse complement strand
GTTGGTGTGTTTGGTTGGGTTTGGGGATGTCGATTTGTGTTTGGGGGAGTGTGCGTTTGTGTGGTTGGGTTTGGGGGGGGTTGGTGTGTTTCTGTTTGGTTGGGTTGGGTTTTTCTTCATTTTTCTCTTCTGAAAAGGTTTTATCTCTGTTGCCTTCTTGCATATGCACATGTTTCTCAGATAAGTGACTCTTACCTGTTTTTTTGAAGAATGATTTAGTATGATCAAGAGACTTCTTACTGTGGAGAAAGTACCCATACCGTGTATTCCTTAGGCACTGATTTTTCTTGAGTAGCTTCACTGGTAGAAGTCAGCATCACTACGGGCACTGGGACTGTATTGGAGGCTCAGCCTACTAAGGAGGACCCCAACAATATGCGAATGAAAGCAAAGCAGACAGGTCAGGATGGAGTCATTATCCAGGAATAGGTCTCGCATGGAGAGTGGTGTGATCTGCTCTGCTTTCCCCTTTACTGCAATCGTCTTCCTTCTCCTATCGCCTTTGCTGTCTTGGCTTTTCTAGAAGCAGCCAAGGCTTCTTCTCACCATAAGAAGCTTGGAAGACCTGCCTTTTTTATGTCATTTAAATCTCTGAAATCAGAGCTAAAGCATTTTGTGCAGGCTTTTGGCCTTCACGGGGCTTTTATGTAGCAGCCCCTTTGTTAGTCCTTTCTTATGCCTTGTCCCATTTAATGTACTATTTTACCTTTCCTCTCTCTTCCTCCTGAGCTCCTGTCTCATCTCTGGGTGTCTGGTCACCTGCACCACTGTTGCAAAGAGTTGGTGCCAGTTCAGGCTCCCACTACCCACAGCTCACACTGCAGCTGCACACCAAGCTGCCTGCACTAAATGTGTTTCTCAACAATATTATCAGCAGTCCATGCTGTATTTCTCTTTTTAAAACAATAGCACAGTGTTTCTGAGGTTTAATTTAGGTTGTAATAAAAAATTATCAAGCTAATCCTGCTGCAGAGATAGGTGTGGTTGCTGCATACTATGACATTTTTCTCCTGTTCTGTTCTTAAACTTACACCATTCATTATTTTTGAAGTAGAGTAATGAGGGGTTTTCCAAGCAAATTACTGTCCTGGAGGCTGCCTATGCAGACATCTATTCAGCTAAGAATTTGAAGGAATGAATTCCAGCTTAACATTTCTGTCTCCTAAGGCTTCAAATGCAATTTTTTAAAAAACTGGTACTACTAATGTCAAAAAGGGAAACAGCAATTCCCTGCTGATTCTTTTCTTAGTAGTTTGGATGATGGAGTGGGCAGGCCAGGCTGTTGTCTTGTACTTTTTCTGGCCCAAAGTGAAGAAGTGCAGAAATAGTAAAGCAGCAAATTGCAAGAGATGGACGAGGCATAAGAATCATCTTCCAGATTTCCCTGCCTGAGACTACTTCATAGTCTGTTAATTGCATGGTGCTCTGACTCGTTACTTTCTTACTACAAACCATTTTATTGGAAACTTAGTAAGATTTTACTGTCTTTTAAGACTATGCCCTGTTTCATCGTCTAAAAGAGCTAGAGGATAAGGACTTTAATCCACAGTGGTGATAGAACAAAAAAACGTTGTCAGAGGTGTCCTTGTGCTTTTTAAATTTTTTTTTCTATCTAGCTTTTCGCATTTGGTGTGCACATGTTCTTCCTGTTTTTATCACAGAGTCTTAGGATTACTTATCACTCCAATATCCATAGCTGATATCAGAGGACAAATTTGAGGTAGTTCTGTAGAAGTTCAGTGTGTGGGCAGGAGCCACTGACTAATTAAGAGGAATGCTAATAATCGTTGGCATTTAGCTGTCGTCCACTTAGCGTAGGCAGTAAATGAATGGCGCACAAAAGCAGACTTTAATTTTTTTACTTTGCTTTCTGACTGCATAATCCCTTTAATCCTTTGCTATCAGAGTTTTTTTATTAATTAAATGGAATCTCTGCAGGCTCAGTGATTCACATTTCAGGGCAAATACGTGTATTTAACGGGGGAGGATTGGCATAGGTCTCACTGGGCAACTTGAGGTTTAAAACAGTTCTTTCAAGGTTATTTTGTAAATGAATGTGTGTTCCTTGGCAGTCAGCCGTGTAGGATCTTTACTGTTTAAGAGCTGAGTTCCAGTTTAGCAAAGAATTCCTGCTGCAAGTGTTAACTGATTTCTCTGTGATCACTGACTGATCTTGACTGGGGTAGAAAGCTGTCCCTGGGACTGGGAGTGACCAACAGGAGTAGGAATTAACAAAGGTGAAGGAAGCAGATATCAGATCTTTGTCTTTTGATGTGGCAAGTTGAATGTTTCTTGCTGTAATGGGGTCAGAATCCTCTTTCCTGCAAGAATTCCCAAGGCATATTTATGATATAAGAGGGTTCTGAAGAGCAGTGAGTCTTTAGTTGGGTACTCTTATTCTTTTGCTATGTATGCATCTTTTATGAGTAAGGATTGTAACAGACAGGACCAACTGGTTACTTCTGAGCAGAGTCTTCTGCAGAGATTTGAAACAAGGAAGATCCACCTGTGCATGGTGCATGCATATGTTTCCCATGCTTGGAAGAGTGGAATTAGGACCTGTATCACCAGGAAGGGATATATCTGATGAGCTTGTTCTAGCACAGTCCTGTATTTTCTCTTGATGCTCTTGCTGCCAGCTGTGCAGCTCCTGTAATGTGCAGAAGAACTATATTCTGGTGAAGGAGAAAAAATGCTGCAGAACTTTGCAAAGAACAACACTCAACTAGCTTTTAGATGCCATTTATGATCTTAAAGGTCTTTTCCCAACCTAAATGATTCAGTGGTTCCTGCTCATAGCATCCATATCTCCACTAGTTCCTGTGACAATCCTCCTTCCTTAAGCTGAAAAGGGTGATGGGGAGGTGTTTCTGGCTGTTTGTAACTGCTCAGCTCTATTCTTGGCCCTTTCAGATGGAGAAGTGAGTTGATTTTACAAAGCTTAGCCCATGTAGTATCCCATCCCAGCACTGATGTAGCTTTTCTAAAAATCCTCTACAAGACAATCAGGATTTGTGCTTAGAAAGAAATAATCCATTGCCAACCACCATATGTGGAAATAGGATAAAGCGGGAAGCCTCCGAAACTACTTTCATTTGGTGCTTGTTTCTGCCACCATATTCATGTTTTATTTATATGATGATCTCTTTATGTGTCCTTAGGAATGACTGGAAGAAGGTGCAGAAAGTTATATAAGGTCACCTAATTAGCACTGCCACAGCACAGTAAATCTTTTCCCTGCTCTGTAATTCCCTGAGGCAAATTTAATCACTCTTGAAAAGCACACCGTGTTACATATTACAGCCTCACTGTTCTGTGTGAGAAGTACTCTGATCATAGCCCACCCTGCTGAGGAGTGCACAGTGAGATGCAATGACAAGAGAATATGTTGCTGTCATATCCACTGGGTTCCTGAGCACAGTGCCTGTTCAGCTTCTTAATCCTTTAACTCTCAAGTTAAAGAAGAGCAGCTTCCTTTTCTCTTATTAGAACTCCTAAGTGTGAGGGAACCATCAAGAATTTCCTGTGCTTACACTTCTACTTCTCTAAGGTAATACATGTACTGAGGTGTGCCACAGCAAGTCAAAAAGTTGCATTATTGAGGATGCCTGTAACACTGATAATGTTAATGGGGGTGTGGGATTTTGGATCTTTTTGCCCTTGTGATGAGATTGTAGCTTGGTAAGACAACTGTGGTGCTGAACTGCAATGTGCAGCTTCTCCGAAGTCAATAATGTATTTTTCTCTCCACTCCTTTCAAATAGCTGTTCACTGTGTTTTCCATTCTAGTTTAAGAAAAATATATTATCCTTTAGATATTCCAGTAAATATTGGTTTAGGCATGTCTGTACATTTATGTTAGAATTGTGTTCTTTTTCAAAGTTGCTTTAAAGTTTGTATGAAGGCACACTGACTAAAAGTAGTGCAATACCTTGGTTTTTCTTTGACTTTTTGCTTGCTTACAGGCCTGTTTAGTGTTCTCTTCAGGTTAAATGGTTTATGCTTGTTCTAAATGGACAGTATCAAAATACCAATGCTGTGAATACTAGAAGGATTTTTTTTCTTAAATATTAATATTTCTGAAGTCTATAGTATTGTAACTAAAGGCAAATTGTCTCTTTTACCTCTCCACACACCTTCCTCTTTCTTTTTTTCCGAAATTGGGTTTGTTCTAAGCCTGCTGAAGTGTTTGTATGCAGGAGAAAAGTGAGCTACAGTAACCTAAAATTTGGCTTAAACTGACTTAAATGGGTAAGTCGGATATTTTATTTCAGTTTTGAATGGCTTGTTTCAGTTTGGGTTATGTAAACTGAGAGTAGGTGTAACAGGTTTAAGATCCACTATGATAAGTCATCCTTTAATTGAAGTAGGTGTCTTTGTATGCAATTTTCCATTTGCTAAATCAAATAAAACTTGATTTATTTTCTTAAAGCAAATAGGTTAGAACAGCAGAAATCTCCCCTGGTTTCAGGATGTGTTCAGGTGGTGGTTTCTGTTTGTTAAAGTACAATCCACTTTGCTTCAGAGAATTGGAGGAATAGTCTGATGCTTGACCTGGCAGGCACCCAGGATCTAGAAGGTGAAAGGAAACACAGTAGGTGATATCACAACAAACTTCTGCCAAATGGATGTTAGAGGGAAATTCCATTTTCTTTGTAGGTTGTATTAAAATTTCTTATTACAGTGAGGGCAATGGCAGTATCCAACAGCTGTTATGCTCAGCTCTCTGTTCCTGATGCACAGCTAACACAGAACCTGTGGGATGGAGAACCTCTTCTTACAGCCCCTGAAGCCTCCCTGTATCAGGGAAGGCTTGTTCGTAGCTGAGAGAGGAACTGAGGTGACACTTGGTAATAAAACAAGACTTCATGTAATTTTAAGAATGAAACTTACCTTGACTTTTAAGCAGGTGACAAAAAGGGGAAGAGGTACAAGTTGCTTGTTAAATAATATATCCTCTCTGTTAAGTCTCGTCAGAGTGGACCATCTCCTGTGAAGGTTTTCGCATCATCTGTGTTAGTATCAGAATGACTGTCAGAGAAGACTGTGCTTCTGTCCTATGAAGGATCTGATAGAAAGACTGAAAATAAGAAATCATATTCTGCTTTAAAAAAATCATCTGAGGTTTACATGTTTTAGAGGAGCCACTACAGTTTCAGAGTCTCTGTCACCCAGAAGTATCAGGCACAGACACACCTGTTTCTACAGGTGGAGAGGGAGGTGAGAAACAGAAACCCTTTTGCTAGGAACCGTTCACTTTCCTTAGCCACACAACTCTTGCAAGAAATTACGAAGCCAAGACATGTGACAAACACAATTTTAATTACTGATGCCACTAACTATGCCAGGAAATGGTGCTGGTTCTGGAAGCAATAAAAAAGCAGCAGGCTCCTCTGCTTATACTTATCTTTAAAGAGAATTTGTCTCCTTCTTCCATGCCTTCAGAACTCTGCTGACATCACTTGGGCCTCTGCGCATGGTCTGGCTAAGAGGACACTTTCTGACTTCCAAGAAAAATAAATCAAAATTCAAAAAGCTTGCATCTGGCCTGTTACCTCATCCTCGGCCACCTGGGCTGCTTGAGAGTCATCGGGGCATTCCCAGTTCCATTTTGCTTGCTATATAATAAATTAAATGACTGTCAAAAAGAAGAGACATGCACAGAAAGCAGACAAGGTTTAGTGCCCAAAGAGTTATCATAGAACTACAGAATGATTTGGGCTGGAAAGGACCTTAAAGATCATTTAGTTCTACTCCCCTGCCATGGGCAGGGATGTTACCAATAGCTCAGGATGCTCCAAGTCCTGTCTAACCTGGCCTTGAGCAATTCCAGGGATGGGGCAGCCACAGCTTCTCTGGGCAACCTCTGCCAGGGCCTCACTACTCTTTTAAGTAAAGAATTTCTTTCTTAACATCTAATCTAAATCTCTTCTCTTTTATCTAAATCCAAATCTCTCCTCTCTCTGTTGGTGTACAAAGTCCCTCTCCCTCTTTTTTATAACTTCCCTTTAAGTACTGAAAGGCTTCAGTCTCCCCCGAGCCTTCTCTTCTCCAGGTGAGCATCCCCTGCTCTCCCAGCCTGGCTCCAGAGGGGCTCCAGCCTTCCATTCCCCAGGCAGGAATTATTCCTTTCCCAGCTCTGCCAGCTTGCAAGATATCTCCAAGCCATGAGAGTGTTTTATGGATTAAGGTCAGGAAAAGGAAGGAAACAACGCCACAGATCCCCCTAGAGACATCACCCAGCCCTGTAAGTGCCTTGATGTTTGCTCTTGTTGTCCCCAGTGTGGGCTCAAGGTACCTCAAAGAATGGATCTCAGTGGTGGGGTCTGGGTGCTCGAGGGATGAACGGCCCACCCCAGGCTGTGGTGCTCCTGCTGAATTTATCACCATCTCACGCTCTGGAGAGCCCCATTTCACTGGTGTTGAGGCAGCCACGAGCGCCTCTCAGGGCTCATTAGCTTCCCTGGAATGTATCCACGGGAGCAGCCTGTGAGGACAAGCCTTTTTGGAGAGGGCAGCTTGGGAAAAGAGTGGGAAGGAGGAAAGAGCCCACGGAGCGGCTCTGGTATGTGTAGCCAGAGGCTCCATCCTACCCAGCCCAGCCTCACTGCTGGAATCATTCCCTCGGCTTTTCCCAGGTTTTACCCCATTATTCCTGCAGGCACCATTCCATACAGACAGGACTCCTCACCCTGTGCCACAGCAGCCAGGAGGTCCCAGGAAGGAGCTCCTGCACCTTTCCACCGTCACTGACCGAGTTGTGCCTAGGAAATACTGATCCCAGAGTTCTTGGGCTTGGCCTTGGTTCCTCCAGGAGAGGCAGGAGCTGCACCAGCCCTGGCCCAGCTGCCTTCAGAGCGAGGAGGAGTGTCCCTCACTGCTCCACGTGCTGTGGTTCACCATCGAGCTGCCTTCGAAGCTCGCTAATCTGGAAGAAATATGTGAAGGCAGTGATGGAAAAAAGCTCCTGGTCACAGAGTGATGGAGAGCAGCTCCAGTCCCAGCTCCTCCCGTGGGGCAGGAGTGCCCAGCGGCAGGGTCGGGCTCCCCAGGACTCAGGGATGCCTGTGCTGCTCCTGCTGCCGGCAGCACCACCGGGATTCCTGCACCAGGAAGCCGAGCCTGGGCAGTGCAGTGGGCAGGGATGGAGGCTCCAGCACGAGTCAAACCCACACGAAGTTCCACAGGGGTGGGACAGTCTCTGGAGCTCTCACTCCAGACTCTGAGCAGCTTTCCCAGGTCCTGCAGCAGCTGTGAGAGAGACTGAAGGGACTGATGCCAGCACCCTGAGCTGCGGGCTCTGCATGAGGAGCACCGGGGTGTGCAGGAACCAGGGAAAGGCACAGCAGCACCGGAGATGTGGGAGCAGAGCTGAGGAGGGGGGGCTGCCAGGGCAGGCTGGACAGTCCAGCCCCTTCCCAGCCCATCTGCATCCTCATGCCTCCCCAAAGCCCTGCTCTTCACGAGGAGCTTTCTCTCAGAGTCCTCTCCGAAAAGCCCGGAGTTCTCCAGCACTGGAGGGGAAGGATCTGATCCCAGTCACATTTTGAAATGGTTCTGATTTCCCCAGAGAGGCTGCAGACGCAGCTCTGAAGGGAGAACAGTTAATGCTCAATTTAGCTCCGCATGACCTAATTTGCCACCACCGATTCAACGAGAGGGAAGAAAGGGAAGAGAAATCCTTGCACGTGGACCTTGAGAGCCGACACATTCCGGGGTGCAGAGGGAAGGGATGTGTCTGCAGAGGCATTGGTGCAGGCAGAGGATGCCCAGTGACCATGAGCTGGGGACAAAAGCTGGTGGTCTCTCCAGGACTCCTCCAAAGCTGGGCTCCAGTGCCAGCCTTCCCCTGAGGCCATGGCTAACGTGCACCTCCCTTGGGCCCTCTCCTGGGGAGGTTTCTGTGGGGAGTACCCAGGGCTCACCTGCTCCATCCCCCTGTGTGTTGCTGTGCCCACCTGTGCTGACATGAATCACTCCTTTTCCTGACCCACAAGGTGACATCAGCGCTTTAAAGGAGACAGTGTGATTCGGGAAGGGACCAAAACAAAGTTTTCTGTGCTGCACCCCAAGCCCATGAAGAGGCTGAGGAGAGCTGAAGCTGCCTCCAGTTCGACACAATTTTCTCCCACAGCCACCAGTGCAAGGACTGGGGGAGTGGGGTCAGCAGAGGAGCTGGCCCTGGGAATGCCTGGGAGCTGCAGGAGGGTCTCACTGCAGGTGACCTCAGGGTGCCCACCCTGAGGGAGCTTGTGCTGCTGCTCCCACAGCCCCTGCAGCCCAGGGCAGCAGCCTCTTACATATTCAGGGGTCGAGCATTTACTGGGGGGATTTTCTGTCTGGGGACCCCATTTGCTAACTCAGTTCCCAGATGACATCACTGCCCACAGAGTTTTGTGCTTTGGTTCGGAGCATCTTCCTGCACTGCTTGCCCCCTGGAAGAGAAATCCCTGTGTGATGTCCCTTGGTGCCACTTCCCATCACTGGAGCAAAGGCTCCTTCTGATCAGCAGTGCGTGATGAGGTCCGGGTACAATTTGCCCCTGGGTTCAGCCCAAGCTGCAACCCTGCTTAATTCCCCATCCCCAGCTGCTCCTGGTGCTCCCACACCCCTGCATCTCCATTTCTGCTTCCCAGTGTTCCTAATGGCTCTGCTGCCAGCCTCCTCTATCCTCCCCCTCCTCTTCCCAGCTGAACTCTCCCCCAAACCACGTGTGTATTTCTGATTAAAGGTAGAGAAGTGCATCTCTGCAGCCGGAGATTCCACTGCCCATTCCCTTCCAAAGGGCCCGTTTCCAGCAGACTGTTACTCCAACACGCAATATGCAATTTTTTTATTTAAGAAAACAAGGACAAATGTTTGCTGATAAACATTTCAGGGCAGCGTGCCAACGAGCAGATCCTTCTATTCCTCCCAGAACTGTAAAACACCAGCCTGCTGCCAGCCACAGGGATCGGAATGTTTTCCTTTTCATACATAAAAATGTCTTACTAATGGATCCCCCCTCTCGGTGGCCCGCACTGAGGCAGCTCTGCCATGTGCTGATGCACACCGGGACCTCGTGGCTTGGGGAGTATTCCATACTAATCAGACACGGGGAATATTGTTCCCTCCCTGCGTAAGTGTTGGCTGAAAATGTAGGGAAGTACGTGACCCCCACGGCGTGGCCCCTGCTCTCTGCCCAGCTGCTCCAATGGCACATTGTCCCCAGAAGGGTGAAGGGCATCCAGCTCCCTCCCTGCCCCGGCCCTGCCTGTGGTGCTGAGGCACCACTGGATATAAATTGGGGACAATTGTGGTTGCCAATAGCAGAAAAACAGGGGAAGTGACAGGAGTGACAATCCTGTGGAGGCCGTGTGACAAGTGCTGGTGCTTCCTGGTTTTGCTCTTCGGAGCAGGGCTGTGAGGGGATGAGTTACATCTTCTGCTGGAACTAAAGACAGGTGACAATTTCCAGCAGGTTTTAACTCACAAATACAAGCTTGTCCCCAGAAGAAGACTCAGATCCCTGCTGGTCTCAATGACAGAGCCCCTCCCAAAGTAACTCCCCAGTGTAAGTTCAGAAAATGCCTTAAAATATTTTTAGAATATTAAGAAGTGGTTATAACAGAGTCAGAAACTTTAGTTCTGTGAGGACCCATTTCCTTTTTCAGAGCCAATCTGCTGAGAAGCCGTTCTTCTGAAGCCTGCTCTGATCTTTTGTTTCCTGCAGGACAGACAAAGTTGTGTGTGACAACGGGAGCTCTGGAGATGCTCCGTGAGAACAGGAGGGTCAGAGCAGCCCCGCACACCCTGCTGTGAGCTGGCCCCAGATGGCACCGGACAGAGCCGAGAGGGACAGCCCCGAACACGTGGAATTCATGACCTGTGGGTGTGGCACTGGGGGACAGGGGTTAGTGGTGGCCTTGCAGAGCCGGGGCACAGTTGTATTTGATGAGCTGGGAGGGAGGAGGGATTTTCCACATTCTGTGAAAGATGCCCCACATGCCACTCCAACATCAGCGCTTCTTGCCCCACCTGGAACGCGGCTGAGCTCAGCTCGGTGACTCGCACCCCCACCTTGGGGTGGAGTAGCTCCACACCTGGCTGCACAGAGCTCCTAAACAAGCAAGACAGGGATGCAGCCCTGCATGTTCCCAGCTCCAATGGGAACAGCCTTGTTACACGGCTGTGATCTCTGTTCTACAATAAAACTCACCTCCACACCTCAGCTGTGAAACACCAGTTTAAAAACAGCCCCTTTGGATAGGAGAAACCTGGGGCTCACCAAAAAGGTCCAGCAGCGTCACTGCTGGCCACAGCCTGTGCTGCCCCGAAATCCCAACCCCACTGTGGTTCCCCCTCCCTCAGCAAGGGCAGCGAGCCCCTGTGGGGTTGCTCCAAGGACCTGGCACACCCAAGGGCAGCACCTGGACTGAGGACATCACACCCAGGAGCTTTAGGAGCCCTCACTGCCCGAGATGCTGGGAAGCAGGGGGAGGATGCCACGCCTGCTGCCCACAGTGCTCCTCATCCTCAGCCTTCCTCGTGTGTCTGCTGTGGCAGCTCCCACTTGTTGCTTCCCCAGAACTGGGCCTGGAGATCACATCCCACTGCAGCAGCCTGGTGTAAATCCAGGCAGGAGCCCATAACTGTGACTGTGACACTTAATGAACAGCGTGGATCACAGACCCCACCCGAGGTTTGAATCCTGGCTGTTATTTCTGCATAGAGGCCCCTAATTGCTGCCTTTTTAATTACACTCATAAAGAAGGGAGGTCCATCAGTCACTGGTCCCCCATTAAAACAACGAAGAGCATCACAAACAAATCATTAACAGGCATGAAAATGGCAGGTAATTAATTTAGTGTGAGCATAAACACTCTCACATGACTTTATCACCAGCCCGACCTTCAGGAGGGGACATCAATAGTCTTAATTCAACAACATCTTCCCAATTAATCATTGCCAGGAGGCAGGAGGTGGGTTTTAAGTGCTCAAGGCTAAAATGGGAAACCATCAGGGCTGTCAAAGCAATGTGCAGGAATCCCACCTCTCTCAGGGCATCCCTTCCCCCTCAGGGACATCCCGTCCCACCCAGGGACATCCCATCCCACCCAGGGACACCCCATCCCACCCAGGGACCCCAGGCTGAGGCAGCATGGCAGCTCTCACACTGCCCAGGAGCTGAGCACACAATCTGCCACCTGAACTAAAACCTGGCACAGCCAGAGTTATTCCCTCCTCAGCCACCGTGAGATCCTGCCCGAGAAAATCACCTCCCACTCTTTGGGCCACAGGAATTCAGACTCCCCTGGGTGACGCCTGGTGGGAGAGAACAGAGATTTCACTTTCACAGCCTTGAATCTCCTTTGTCTGAAGAGGTGGCCACATCTCATGGGTAGAGAGGTATCCTGGAGCTGGGGGTCCAGAGCGCTGGTGAGGATCCCTGCACGGGAGCACAGGCACAGCCTGGACAGCCGGAGCTGCTTCTCCCCTGTGGGAAATAATCCCTCCCTAAAGGCAAAATTGCCCCTATTTGGTTAATTAAGTGGGCACCAGGGAGAAAAAAAAGCAAAACAAAGGCAGACAAAGGCCAGACAGATGGAACACAAGGAACACAGAGCCCTTTCAGGGACCGGGGGAGTGAGAAGCATCAATTGCCTCTGCAGACAAGGTGTTTGGGCACGCACCGCGGCAGCGAGAAGAACACACAACAGCATGAAGAAATGGATAATTACTTCCCCTGCATGGGGAGACACAGACTAATGAGAAGGAGGACAAAGGGCCTTTTATTTAGTTTTTGGCTGTGTGCTGACTCTGGCGAGCGCCTTCCCTGTGCCTCCCTGCTGCTTGCTGAGCCATCCCAGGCTCCTGGGGCAGCGTCTGCTCCGTCTGGGACACACCGTGGCCACAGGTGCGTGGCCTCAGGCAGCGAGGGGATTCCAGCACAGGCTGTGCTTGGGACACGAGCCTTCCCCGTGGGGAGCAGCTGCTCCTGCACCCCATCCCTCAGGGCAGCACCACAGGTCCGGGCAAAGGTTTCCAGCTCCCCACCCTCCCCAGCAGACAGCACCTCATTCCAGCCCACCAGGACCGCTGAGGGAGCTCTTCTGGCAGCCTCGGGCACCCCGCAGGCATTGCCAGACACTCCAGGCTGGCTGCCGAGGGTCCTGCAGTGATGCCAGATGAGCTCCACACCACAGCTCCGGCCCCTGAGGGCAGATGGGGCACGGTCCCTGTGCTGAGGTGCTCACCAGCCTCCCATGCAAGCGTGTGCCACCTAACCAAGGGCACCTGGGCAGGATGCTGACCCCGCTCTGCCCGGCCCTGCAGGGGGATATCGGCTGGGAGCAGAGCCGGCAGCCCCCGTGGCTCTGCAAGGTGCTCCCCACATCCCCAGAGGTGCCCGGGGGCTCCGGCCCGCAGCTGGCACATCCCAGCGCTACTCCTGGCGTGCACAGGAGCCATGGGATGCACAGGGACTCACTGGCAGCTCCAGACGTGTGTGTGCACCCCCGTGCCCGTGTAACACCTGCAGCGCTCACCCCGTCCCACACACACAAATAATCCGTGGTAACCATGAGCACCAACTTGTGAGCCAGCATGAGAGGCAGGGAGGGGAAAATAAAAGCAGTTTGCAGCAGGAGCACCAAAACCCATCCCTGTGAGGCCCTGAGCCTGCATAAATCACCTGGTGACTGACAGAGCTGTCACTGGGGCTGACAGCAGCGCAGCCCAGAGCAGTTATCCCGGGCTCAGGTATCAATTACCATTGCTAATCCTGAAACAGAGACCGGCTGATGCTAACAGGGGACCGGGAATTAAACCGTCACCAGTTAAACCATCAAGTGCCTCTTCTGGTTGTTTTCACCAGGAATGTTGAGTTTGAAATGGCCAGAAATGCTGGGACATAAACGACACAACTGCTGTGAGATAAAAGGAGAAATCAAAAACATCAACTTTTGTCTGGGGTGGATCTGCTTGCAGAAGGAAATAGAGGCGTTTCCACCCCACACCCCAGCCCTCCTCCCAGCCCTCCCTCCGTCCCACCTCCCAGCCCACCTTCACCACCAGTGATGGAAGGTTCTGCCTCGTGGGCTGCTGCGGACATATCTGACTCCTCAGTGCAGCTCCCTCGGGGCAGGAGCAGGCCTTCAGCTGGAGCCCGGGCTGGTCTCCTCTGTACTTCTGGGGAGGGACATGACTGATGGGGTCAGGGATCACCTGGCTGCTATTTTTAGGTATTTTCTGGATTCCGACTTCAGCTGCACTGCAGAGCCCCCCGCTCCCTGCGCTGCCTGCTTCCCGCCGGGACGTCTGAGTGGGATGAGATGCCAAAGGAGTGCCAGACCCGCTGGTTTATTGATTTCCCGACAAAAGAAATCACAGCTCCGCCCATTCCCTGCCGTCGCTTTCCTCCCTCTCCAGCCCTGGCTGCTCCATTCCCCCTGGAGCAGCTGCACAGCCCTGGGTTCGATGGGAGCATCCTCTGTCCCTTCTCACCCCCCTGCAGGAGGGGCTTTAGGGGCTGCATGGGCAGGGAGTGGGCAGAGGCTGTACGTGTCCCCAGCATTTTGGGGCCCGGTGGTTGTGTCTTGAGGCGGGAGGAAGGGCCCTGAGCAGTGAGAGGTTTAAGGTGGATTTGCTGGGTGAGTTCTTCCTCCAAAAAGAGCTTTTTAACCCAAAGGTGAAGCTTTACCTGAAGAGAAACTGGAACAAGTGGCTTTTGAAGGTGTGGGAGGCTCAGCACAGCCGAGTGCGTCAGAGCAGGGATGAAAGGGGACCATAAATAAACCTGCACCCATGGCAGGTCCTCCCCTCCGTGGCTGCTTCCCACCAGCTCCGTCTTTCAGGAGTTACCGCAGCCCTTCAGAGCCCCACCAGCTGCCCAGGAGGAGCCGGAGCCTGAGCCAGAGGCGGGAGGAGAAAACCAGAGTGAGGTCCAGGATTTCAGCAGGAGGGGGAAAGCAGCTGGAGAAGAACAGGCCAAGGGGGACCAGCACCCAAATCCAGCGCTCTTGGCCATCAGCAGCGCTGGCAGCATGCCAGGCCATGAGGAATATTTTCCTTCCCTCTTCTGGGCCAGGTCCCCTCCCAGGCAGCGCTGCCCGGCAGCTCCGGAGCGAGGGCACAGTGACACCCGCAGGAGAGCCCCAAGGCTGTCCCCACCACGGCCGGGCACCGCCCGGGGACAGCCAGGAGGAGCTGACGGGACATCCTCACGGAGCAGTGAGCCCCGAGTCACACGCTCCCTTCCGCGGTCCCTGTTGGTGCTGGACACGCGCGCGTGAAGGGAATTAAATAACTGATTTCTCTTCTAGAAATATGTATTGTGACACCAAAAAGTAACACTATTTATTTTCATGTAGTGACCCCCCCGGGCCCAATAAATATTTATATGAAGCCAGGGAAAAATATGCTGGAGATGCAGTATGCCTGTAAGGTATCTGTTGCATATGCAGCAGCCCATATTAATTGGATATATTGCTGCACCACACGTGGCTG
>QWTY01005969.1:0-34788 GCA_008033365.1 Pseudorectes ferrugineus | reverse complement strand
AAAAAACCAGTAAAATAAGCTTGGATATCTCTGAAAACAGGGGAAATAAATTTGGGATATTAATCAGCAGTGGAAGAGAAAACCAAGATTATAGTCGTATTTAGACTTAGATTCTGGTTTTTCATTAAAAACGTTGTGCAAATTATCTTTAAGGAAGCTGCTGAAAGTGATGTGTAAAGGGAGCTGTATATGTACATTCTTGTAAAGGCCTTGGCTTGAGTGAAGTTACTGCCTTCAAGTATTTGCTAGAGCGGAGAACAAATTGGGGGCAGCCATCCTCATGTAAGTTCAATATATTTACTGCAGAAATCTTTTTAAAGGGTAGTTTGAATCAGATTTAGGATGACAATGGGGACAAAAATAGACTAAATTCTGTGAATTGTTTAGGAATCTTACCTTGTTTACTTGTTATTTACTTGGCACTGCATGTATTATATTAGATGTTAATTGATTGAAATATTTTTCAGACTACAGAGCTTTTCCCAAAGGATTCTGGTACCTATACCTCTTTCTGCTTCCATGCAATGTGACTTACATTACAAGAAACTGAAGTTTTTGTGTGCCTGTGCATGTGTTACATCTAAGTTGTTTTTTTAAGTGTAAGGATTTGTACACACTTCAAGTACAACTCAGTGTCAGATACACTTGGCTTTACAGTTGAAGTGCTGAGGAAATTTCAGTTGTCTTTTTTCAGGTGCCTTGTGAGTGACTTTTAGTTATTATTCTTATTATCTAAAATTCTTGTTTAAGTATCATATCAAATTACAAAATGTAATTTATGCAAACTATTTTACATAGTAAAAGTATTGGTTTCAGTTAATCTATGTTGAATATATGTATACGAAAAAAGATTGATATGTTTTTTCTTTTAAGCCAGCATCAGTTAAAAATTAAATATGCCAACATCCACCACTTTTTTTCAGAGTAATTACCAGTAGATTGTAAAATTAAATCAGTTGAGCTGATTGGATATGTTTTCAAAGTACTTGTACCAGCTAATATTTTTTTGTCTGGGGTAATCACCAAAACTTTATTTTAAAAGTTAGACTTTTAGGCCTGCGGCAGGCAAATTTCTTTTTTTTGTAATTCAGCATATAAAAATATATACCTTATCCTCCTTAGAGGTAATTGTGCCCAATCTTCTTAGCAGATATACCTCCAGTGTGATTTTCAGGCTCATGAATGCAACACATGTTTAGCTCTTAGACCTAAAAATGACAGTTTATGAAAATGAAAATGTTTGGTTCAAAATACCACTCTTTAGCAGCTTTCCTTAAGAGGTGTAATTTTACTGATATTTCATTAGCAGATAGCAAACTTTTAAACCTACTAGAACTTTTCGCTTGGCTTGACTTGTTTTACTTGAACTTGAAAAATACAAGAGCTAAGTTACAAGAACTAAATACAGGGACTGAAGTCTCTGTTTAACAAAAATTACGCAAGGGAGCAGGGAAATTACATTCTCCTTTTATTCACTGGGACCTTCTAATTTCACAATCATTTACTTTTGGAAAGAAAATATTATTTTAAAAGGTATATGCATGGTAGAGTTTATTTTAGAAATGTAAATCACATGTGCAGACCACAGGGATCAGGCAAAGGGGAAAATTCACCATTTGAACAGATTGCTAGACCTGTGGGTCTGAAGTGATTTCTGGTCTCGTTTTAAGGCCAGAACTTCTCTGGTAGGTCGCTGCCTTTCTGTTGCGGGCGCCCCGATCCCTTCGGAGAGATGTGGAAGAGGCAACGAAACGATCCTTAAAGAGAGATGCTTTTGCTTAGAATCCCAACATCTGACAAGCACCCTAGACACGGGTCCCCTCCACAAACGCCAGCTCGTTGGGCGAAGCGGGGCAGCCACAGGTTGGCTTTTCCCCCGGAGCGGGAAGGGAAGAGCCCTCGGTGCCGCAGGCGGCTGCTGCGCTGCGCGGGGAGCGCCCGGCAGCATCCCCGGGTGCCGCTCCCGGTGCCTCTCCCCCGGGCAGCACAGCCCCGGCCCCGTGCTTCTCCGGGGCCGCAGCCGCGCTGGAAATGAATATTTACATCCCCTGGAAAAGCGCAGCTCGCCACCGCCGAGGGGCCGGGCGGAGGCTGGAGCCGAAGCTCGTTATCCTTCCCGAATGCGAATGAGCCCGTCCCGCGGCTCTTGGCTCAGGTGTGCTCGGCTTTTGTTTCATTAGATTATCAATTGGGTCTGGGAAGGAGACCCAGAGCTTCCCGATAGCTCGGTGCCATATGGAAAATCTGCGCTGTTTTGATTATGCTCTATGTAAACATTTTAATATCGGATCCTTAAAATCCAGAGACTATCCCAAAGGGGATTAAAACATAATCCTCTCTCTCTATAGCTGTAGTGGATTAATTTCGTATTCTCTCAGTGGCTGGCTTGCTCCCTGAAGGCTACAACAAAAAGACTCAGTGCTCCTTAAACATGCTATGGAATTGCAAGTTGTAATTGGAGATTTCCAAAGGACAAGTGTAAAAATGAAACACTGCTAATACCGATTTTTTTTTCATTTTGTGCTTTAAGGAGAGAAAAAAATCTGTAAAGATATTTTAAACTTAGTTTGAACACCTCCTTTCCCGAAATCCCATCATGTGACTGCTATTTATCTTGCTTTCTGTTTTTTTTTTTTTTTTTTAATTTTTTTTTCCGAAACAAAAAAACGCAAGCAAACCTTTTCTTATCTGGAAAGTACGATAATGCTTATTCCTTGTCGCATTGTGATACCTCTGACATGTTTACCTTGCAACAAATCTAGGGTGTCATTTGAGTAGAATGCAGGGCAGATGCCAAGGTACCAGTCTGGGAGGGAGTTCGGAGCCTTTTCTCGGGAGGGGTAGAAAGCCAGAAATCCCTGATTTCCCCTGCCTTCAGTAACGGGCTAAGAAGTGACTGTTCCCTTTCCCTCCACATTCACCTCTGCTTTTGCAGCTCTGCCTCCTGCTCCAGTCCGTGAGGGCACATCACTGGCACAACCCGCTAACTGGGTGCAGCATTGTCTTCGCCTGAATGGCAGATTATAGGGTTTGGCCTTTTGGCCATAGCGGTGGCTTTATTTTTATTTTAGCCGCACAACACCAGGGAAAAGAGGTAATTGGATTAAATTGATGTTCTTCCTTCTGGGATTCAGCAGAGCCCACAAACGCCTCCTTAAAGTGATAGAATATCGGGTCGTTTCCAGGACGCGCCTTCCGAAGGCGCTTTTCTCCCCGCACAAAGGCCCAGGAGCCCATCACCCTGCGCCGGGCCAAGTGTGCCCGAGAAGGGCGAGAGGAGGGGTAGGACGCTCTGCTTGAGAGGGCAAGTGCTTCTGCAGGGCAGGGAACCGCTGGCTGCCCAGACCCCCCTTCTGTAAACACAAAGAAAGAGGGCCTGGGGAATAGAAACCCAAATCCACTTGTAATCGTACAAGAGAATCGGGCGTAATTACTTGAGCAACCTAGATGAAGATTGATGAGGCTTTAAAGCGGCGTTTCGGATCGATCACCCTGCCCTTCGGAGCCTGCAGCCGGGCTTCCCCGGCTCGGATCGGCTCCTTTCCCACCGCCAAGGGAGGGAGAGAAGATGGAGGCGAGACTTGGAGAACAGCAAGGCAAGCCCGGCGCATGTGATTCCGATCAGCTGACTGGGGTCAAGAGGCTACCTCGGTTTATTAGGAGATGGAAAACAATAAAATGAAAGAAAATAGACTTTGTATCAATATTATCCCGTCCGCCACGCTGGGCTGCTGAAAGCTGTCACTGAAACTGTGCGTTTTAGCTTCCCCCTGTACGCACAGTAATCTCTGCCTTCCTCTTTATTTATTTTGCAACGTAAATGACAAAATATTGTGCAATAAGGGCTCAAATTGGGTGTTACAGTAAAGTAAAGCATTAACAACATGACAGTTAGATGCGCCGATACAGGAGTAATTTGGGCTAAGTGAGTAATTTGAAGTGCTGCTTGCAGGAGCTGGTAGTGAAGTGTGCGGGCAGTGCTGGGGGAGGAGGTGAGGGCGCATCCGTGGCGTTGGCCCCGGTGCGAGCCGCAGCCCCGGGCTCGGCTCGGCCGCGCCAGCGCCCGCGCGGCGCTGCTGGAGGGGCGAGCGGCCAGGGAAGGCAGCGGGAGGCTCACGCCTCTCTGCCCCCTGAGCAGGGGTCCCCTTATTGCAAGGGAGATTTTTTTTTTAGCTGCGTGAAACAACCAAAACCCTGTTTAGTACCTCCTGAGATGGTCAGTTTACCGGTTTCGAAAAGGTGCATCACTCAGGTGTTGTACCCAGCTTCTCAATATTGGAGTTTTATTTTTTATATGTCAGATGCGTGTTTATATATGCATGTGGCTCTGTGTGTTTATGTATGTGTACACAAATTATCCCACAGGCTTTCGAGGTTAAATCTAGAAGAATATTTTATATATGATATTTTCTTCGAAGCAAGTGAGGTTCCTAAACACGGCCACTGTCAGCTTTAATAGCAGATTGCATTGATATTGAAGATAAGATGGTGAAAAAGCGATCCTCTTGTCTTTTGGATTAAAGAAGGGTTGTTTTGGGTTTTTTTTCCCTGAATTAAAATCTAACAATTTGTGTGGAGAAGGCTGCCTTTTACAATAGGTTTTTCCCATCCCATCTTTTCAATGCCCGTAAAAGCGTCTCGTTAAGGAATATATTTGAGCGAAGTATTGTTACAGTAATTTTAAAAGGATAAGCGGCAGCGAGTTGAAACAAAAATGATCTTGCCGTAAATATATTTAACGATGCTAGCCTTTTTGTGCGTGGGGTATTGAAGTAGGTGCAAACAACAAAAACAAAGAAAGAAACCAAACAACTAAACAAACCCCCCCCCGATATTTCGCCTTGCTTTTCCGAGTTGAGGTCTGGATCCGGACTTAAAAATAATGCCCGCAGGCCTCGCAGGGTCGGTGTGGCGGGCAGGGGCTGCGGGCTGCCCTGCCCTGCGCCCCCGGCCCGGCCCGGCCGCCGCGGGGACCCTGGGCTGCCAGATCGAAGCGGTGTGGAACGAGCCGCCGCTATCGCACATAAACAGTGATAGTGTTAACGAGGAGCAAAAGGGCATGAAAAGAGAGGGGACCTTCTTCTAAGAGGCAGCTATTTTTCACCCTAACCCCTCTGAATTTCGCTGCTGTGATTTATCTTGCAACCCCGGAGCTCACAAACTCGCTTCTGCCCCGGCCGCGGAGTTCAAAGCGCTGGCCGCGGGCAGGAGGGGAATGAACACGGCATTTACAAACTGGGTTTACGAGGGGGCTCGCCGGGCGCTGGCTCGGCGGAGGGAAGGGCCACCGGGGATGGGCCGGCCGGGCGCCTCCAACCTGACGCCGCTGCCCTTGCCTTGCAGGCCCCGTGGTCCTCAGCACGCCGGCACAGCTCATCGCCCCCGTGGTGGTGGCCAAGGGGACGCTCTCCATCACCACCACAGAGATCTACTTCGAGGTGGATGAGGATGACTCGGCCTTCAAGAAGATCGACCCCAAGGTGAGTGCGGCGGGCGCGGTCCCGGTCCCCGGTCCCGGCACACGTGCGCCGGGGCCGCCCCCTCATTCCAAACTCCGCTCCCGTCTGCCGCCTTTCGCTGCATTAAGAAAAAAAAAAAAAAAAAAAAAAAGCGCAATGTATTAATGATGCTAAATCCTCTATTACGGCAGCGTGCGCGTTTTCCAGCAGCCTTTCGCGCGGTGCCTTTGTATGAACGTGGTCAGATTTAGTAGTTAAGCCAATTGCACTGAAATCCCTGGAGGGAGCAGCAGTCCTAGCCCGCAGCCTTCCCGAGACACAGCGGAGGGTTTTACGCCTTCCGAGGTTATCGGAGAATCCCGTTATTTCAAAAACGTTAGTTTCCTTGTAAGAAAATACGGCGCATTTTGTAAACATTTTAACTGCTGAAAGGAAAGTTAATGCTTATTTTCTGGGGGGAAAAAGAAAAGGGGGGAGGGGAGGGAATAGACGTGTACCGAAGACTTGGTTCCTGGGAAAGCTCTGTTTTTTTCTGAAGTCATTTACTACTACCAATTCCCCAGCGCCGCCCCCCTTCCCCCTCCCCTCCGCGAAAACCTCCAGCCCAGCCGCAACAGAGCAGGGGTGCGTGACTTGAGCGGAAACCTTTGCATGGCTTTCTCCCCGCGGGAACGGCGCGGGGGATGCCACGCGGGGGAGGAGGGGACAGACGGAAGGGACGTGTCTAACAGGGCGCTCCTCTCGTCTGCATCTCTTTTTATTCTTATCGCTCTTGCTTTATTTCTTTGCTATTGCTCTGGAAAATGTTGGAAGAGAGGAAATAGGGGAGGTACTTTTACAAAGACCTTGGGGTTTGGGGTTTTGTCATGCAGAAATATTATAAATAATTTCGAAGAAAACTCCTCGTCTGAATATGTTTGCAATGAAGTGATTTCTCTTTGGCAAATAATTTGTTAAACTCGGAACTTTCTTCGCAGTGCTAGGGTAAAAAGTTTCTGCCAGAATCTCTGGGTATAACAGTTTCACTAAAGTGCACCCGCTGGAAATAGTTGCTAGTGGGTGTCACACAGGCGATCGGCCTCTTTCAGCACTTGTTGACTGTTAGGATACTAATCAAAATCCTCGTTGTTAATTCGCGTTTTGATTTAAAAGCCATTTTAAAGAAATGCATCCTGAGAGGGACCAGGCAGTGCGGTACAGACAGGCGGCTTTGGATTGCGTGCAGTTTTGTAAGCACGCACATGTTATTCCCTCTGAATGCCCTGGGAGCTCAGGGGCTTGATTTCTGGGAGTGCAACTGGCAATCTTATCACATTCATAACGGATTTGTAGGTCAGAAGTAATATTGTTGTTCACTTTATTGGTGCTGGCTTTCACCTATAAATTTTATTTTCCTCTTTATTAGTACCTGCACCAAATTGCTAGTTTTATCAGGATCACTGCTTACTCAAAACACTGCTTCACAGATACATTGTGTTTCCTCAGCTTTGTTCAAAAGCGAGCAGAAACACAACAGCACCGTATGATAAACCCTTCAAAAACAGATTTCTTTCCTGACGGCTGAAAAAGTGTAACTGTATTAGTAAGTACGTCGGTGTCTGACAGTTGCTGATGGTCATCTGGAGCTAAATTCCAATATGTTTGTACCACCAATATTTCCATATTCTACAAAACTATTCAAAATGCATAGTCAGGAGTCTGCCCTTAAGTTTTCTGCTTTACAGTATTTAAGCAACTATCCACAGAAAGGCAAAATCCACAAAACATAGCTGCCTCTGGTTTTTCAAGTGGAAAACTTGATCCGATATTGAAACGCTTACCCATATGCATTTTACTTCATTTATTAGCTTGTAATTAAATAAATCAGCAACAGAAATTAAAATCTAAATCACAAAAAGTAATTATCCAGTGTATTTCAAGTGCATTTTCAAATATATAATTCCAATATTCAAGCGTTATTATATAAGCAGAATCCAAATTTCTTTTGAATATATTTAAATAACATTTCAAGTATATTTATGGAATGTTAGAAATAGAACAAGCAATATATATGAAACGAAAAATGTAAACTTGTTAAGTTCAGACACTTCAAAAGACAATTAACAAAAGTACTGTGATAAAATCTACCTTTTTAAATGGTATCTTCTTTTTAGCAGAAAATGTCCTTGAAGTATCCAAAATGGCAATTTAACTTCTGTTCACCAAATCACAAAACACCAACATCCACAATTTCAAAGACAATGTGAGATCACAATATTTGATACAAATTAAAAGGTACATTAGGGTTTGTTCAGGTGGCATATCCAAATAGCTTTTACTCACAGAAGGTTTACATAAAAATACCGGGTTTTGTTATAATCCGTTGGTACCGTTTTTAGGCAGAATGGTCACAATCAAATTACGGCCAATTTTCCTTTCCAGGTAGCACACTTTCCTTTTTTCTTTTTTCTTTCTTTTTTTTTTTCTTTTTTTTTTCCCCTCCACGAGGAACTGCAAAACTGTGACGAAGAGGAACGATGCTTGCTGTTCTCATTTGCTTTTCTTTGTGAAGAGCCTAAGCTATATTCCTTTTTAAAAGAGAATACTATTTGCATTGTCAAGTGGAAATATATGACTTTTCAAACAGGCATCTCAAACTTCATCGGGAAATTAGCAGATTTATCGGTCAGGCCGGTTTTATAGTTACCCTCTAAAGTTTCTCCAAACTTTTCGGGTTGGTAAGTATTTCCCTAGCCAGTCGCCACGTTTGTTTGGCCGCGTTTTCCAGGGCCGAGTGAGGCTTGCCCTGAAAGAGGTCTAAATTGGGCAAGAAGTAGTGCGGGCACCTCCTGCACTGGAGGCACGAGATGAGCTGCAGTAAAATCCCGTTGAGCCGGTCCCCCAGGCACGACTCGTCCCAGTCCGATTCGCGGGGATGCTTTTCGCATTCGTAGGAAACCAGAGTCTTCATGTGATAATTATTCAGGGGCTGGCCCGGCAGCTCCAGGTGACGGTCCCGTAAGGTTTTGAGGATGGAGAGGCATTTCTTCCTGCAGCCGCCCATCTGCAGTCTGTTCTCTGCTTCCGCGAACTGCAGCACCCAGGCATCGCTCTCGGCCGAGCTCTGCTTGCCGGCCAGAGAGTGGCACTCCTTGGACAAGAGGTTGAAGCCTTCCGCCTTGACCTCCGCCACCCGGTTGGGTCCCGGCCAGGGGATGTGGGGAAGCGGCCAGTGTGCAGCACTCCGCGGCCAGATCCCCGTGCACTTGAACGCTGGAGTGATCTGCACGACGTACCGATCCCTGATCCTCAGCTTCACTTCGCTAGTGTCCGCCACCATCTTTACCACGTCTCTGTAACTGCACTTATCCACGGCTTGAGCCACCAGAGTCTGGAATCTGGACCGGATTTTGCGAGCGGAGAGGTAGCCAGACGCCGTGATGAACTCCACCCAGAGGGACATGCTCCTCTTGCGCCCATCGCTTAACTTTAACACAGCGCAGCCCGGCAAGGAGCCGTCGTCCACGAAGTTGAAAACCCCCATTTGGTTCAGATACAGCACGACTTCAAACTCCGTGGGGGAGATGACTTCCAGCCCCTCGTAGCGATTGTCCATCTCGTTCAAGGAACTGATGAAGCGAGGCTCCTGCACCTCCACCTCCTTCAGCACGTCCGACACCACTTTGCAGACTTCTCGGATCGTTTTGGCGATGGCAGCTTTCCTGGCTTGGCATTTCTCATTGTAGTATTTATTTAAATGATACACCAGCTTGGCCTGGGCCGCGATCATGTTGGGGCAGAGATCCGGATTGTATACCGGAGTCTCGCAATAGGCTGTGGGATCCAATGCGGCTGCTAAGGCTGGAGCCAACTTCAGAGGAGAAACAGGCTGCCGCACTCTGAAATGTAACAAATGTTTTTCAAAATGCGCCGGGGCTGCTGCTCCTCAGATGCTCTCTTCCTGCTTTTTTAGATCAGCCGTCTTGAAGTGTGTGTGGCGGGGGGGGAAGGGAGGGGGGAGCGGGCGGGGGACTGGAGGGGGCGATATTTTTCCTTCCCCTTTTTTTAAAGGGTCCGTGAGTGAGAGGAAAGCATCGAGAGCAGCACCTTTCCCAGCAGCAAGAAAAAACAAAAGTTGCACTGAGACACAGCGAGGGTTCCAGTAGTCAAAATAATAAAACCTCTTCGTATTTATTTATGTTTTCCCGTAGTAATCACCGTGTGTATGCAGGGCGGTTAATCAGATGGTGGAAAAAAGTGCCGTGTGTGTATGTCAGAAGAAGCTGGCTGTTGGTTTGTATAAGAGCCCAGATGCACTCGTGTGGAAATTATAAAGGCAGGGCCAGGCAGGCGGGCGGCCAATCGCCACTGGGCTCGTCACTGCAGCCTCTTTCAGCTCAAACCCGGCTAATTAATCCCTCTCTAGGAGATAGATATGTATACACAGCCACACGCACACACACACGCACACGCAGGCACATATAGAAAGGTAGAAGGTTACTGGCTAAAAAACGGCCCCGGTCCGCTGTACACTCGGAAATCAAGAGAAATCGCTCTCCTTTGGGTGTAACTTGAAGGGTATTGACGTTTCGAGAGGACTTGGCAAAACTGTGCCGCTCCGTACTGAATCCCTGCGTGCCTCCTCATGGCCGGCACGTGAATGCAGGTGTATTAATGGGCATCCATCAACTGGGGAGCTACAGACCGGGCTCGCTCCGGCAGGAGCACAGGCGTAAATTCATTACTCCCACTTGGCGTCACATCACGCTGTCCTTTTCCTCCCGATAGTTGTCTGTAACTGCAAGCGAGAAGTAGGTTTGGATTTTTTTTCCCTCGTGAACCGGCCAGTGAACAAGGCAGCGGATTCACGGCAAATTTAGTGTTCTTTGGAATAAAATATTGCTCAGAAGTCCACGATTTGTATTGTTTTAAAGGATCTTCTGACGGGCTGTAGTCGATTTTGAGGTTTAATGCATTTCGGCATTGTCTCTGCCTTGCTTTTTGTATTTGTACCTTATGAAGGGAGAATCAATCGCTAAACATATCTGTCAGGTCTTTTTCACGTTCCTTTCAAAAATCAAGTAGCAGATACAGACGGTAAACCTCCTTTGCCAATTCTTAGCCTCGTTTTTATATTCTGTATTGCGCTCCGATATGTTGTGAGGAGTGGATGTTCGGCTGCTTTTCGAGACGCACTATAAGTACCTATTAATTTCAAACCTGGAGGATTTATCGTATAGCGAGCTGTGCTAGCAAGCTGCGCTTAGTAAATGTGCACACGGGAGGCACGCTAGCGACTGCAAACATGCTGGCTTGCTTGTCTGACAGTTTGGGGTTTCGCCTGTGTGATGTGTAATTAGCAAATTTCGCCTTCGGTACTTTAAGTGTTGGTAATCGGGACCTTTATTTGCAAATAAGCTGGAGTGGTAAGCTCTTCTGCTTCACAGCATTTGCTGAGCTTCACTTTAAGAGAGCCCTAAATTTTATATACATACATACATATATATATATTTAAGAAAAAAAAAAAAAAACAGCAAAGCTTTTGATCGCTTGGAATCTTTAGACTAATGACCGATTACCTTTTCCTAAAGTAACTGTCACGTCGCTGAGGAGAAGTCATACCAGAAAGAACATTTCACGACATTTATTCAGCGTATGAACGCGACCAACTTTATTGCACATAGCGGAGAATTTTGGGACTGCGCTTGGCTCTCTCAGTCTAGCGGTTCTATGGGTGTTCCCGTGCCGCTCTCGAGGAGGAAGCCGACCGAAATCCTTTCCAGCCCATGAGTTGAGCAGGGCTGGGACTGTCGCTGAAAAACTGCAGGTGACAGGTCGTCCCGAAGCGGCTTACCTCTTCTCGGCCGCAGCCCTTGGCCGCCGGGAGAAGGGCGACCGCTTTCTGGCTGTTTGGGGCGGAGAGGAGGCAGTTTCCTCCCGGGTTTTCTCCCTCCTCCGGTTAGTTTCCCGGCCAGGGGCCGGGCGGGACAAGCGTGCCTCCCCCCGGCCGCGGCGGGTCCGGCGGCGGCAGCGGCACAGAGCGCCCGGTCCTGGTTCCTCCCGAGCCGCCGCCGCGGAGCGCAGCCGCCGGCCGCTACCGCCGTCCCTACCCCGGGCCCGGGGCTGCCGCCTCCCTCTCTCCTTCCCTCCCTCTCTCCTCCCCCGCGGGGCGGTGGCGTGCGCGGCCGCGGCGCTGCGGGCTCCAGGGGCCGGCTGCCCCAGCCTTCCCGGAGCAGGCACTTCCAGGGGTTCGGCCTGGCTCCGAGGGGACAGGCGGGAGCCTCTCCGCCGCTCCTACCGACGGCCGCCCCCGGCTGCGCGGGGAACCTGCTCGGCGGAGGGGCCGCGGCAGGGGCGGAGGTCGGCCCTCTTCCCTCTTCCCCCTTCCGCGGGGGCCGGCGCACCCAGAGCCGGCTCGGCGGCCCCGCCACCGGCCCCGGCGGCGGGCGGGGAGGGGGAGGCACCTCTCCGTCCCGGCACATCCCGCCCCGCTGCCCCAGGATGGGGCCCGGCACGGCCGAGCCCGCCCCTCGGGGCCGCGGGCGATGGCGGTCGCGCCGTGCCCTCAGACGCGGGGCGGCGTTGGCCGCAGCAGGGCACGGCTGGGCTGTGCACAGGAAGGAAAAGCGGTCAAGTTGGGACCAACTCCGGCGGGCGGGTCCCGGGGACCGACTGGTGCGGGGGAAGGCCCACGGCAGCCCCAATCCCGGCCCCTGTGCCCGCCCCGGGCGGCGGCCGCTGGTCCCGGGGCCGTCCGGCTCGAAACCGCCGGCGCTGCCGTGTCGGGGGCGGCTTCTTTGGGATGGAAATGTCAAAGAGCCCCTTTCTCGCAGGGTCACAGACCAGCGCCGGATAAAACCGAAAGTTACAGCGGGCGGACAAAAGGTTGTCCCTTCCTCCCTTTCCCGCCGAGGGAACAGCCCTTTCCTGCGGTGGGGGCACCCCTCAAATTCCCAACGTTGCAGGAGCCTCAGAGCTGCACGTTAGCGATGGGGATGTTCCGGGCCAGGTTTTGCTTATTTTTCCCCCTTGGGTTTTATCTTGGCAATTCCAGTTGCTAAAGGCAAAAGTGGAAAGGTCGTACCTTTAAGCTGTCAGAAGTCATAACATTCATAATGTGGCAAAATTAATTTAAACAAAAATTACGTCTTATATACTAAATCGGAGTTTTCAATGTGTAATGCTAAGATTAGACTATAATATCAAGTAATGCAGGTTATACGTATTTATTGTATCTCGGTGGCTATGAGAAATATTAGATTTAGCCTTGGCTGGGTGACGTTTAACACTGAAGGTCGCTATTAACTTCACTCCCATCATTTCATTTCTCACACTAAACATTTAATAGTTTAAAAATTTGTGTATTTAGGCATCACAGACACCACTGAAATGTGACTGTTGAAGTGACCCAATCATTTAACATGACAAGAAGTCAGTTTGGTTTAGATGTCGAAAATTATTATCTATATGACTATATATGATATAAAAAATAGATATTTTTCAAAGCTTCTGACCACTTACTGCAGTTAATTTTTATCTGTAGTTATTAATGTGTCCTTTGCAAACTAGAAGAGGAACACCTTTTCAGCAATGAATTTTATTTCTACTGGGTTTATTGATTATTAAGTTGTTTTGGAAAATCGGGATTAAAGTCACCTCATTAAAATGATGATTGATCATTTGTCATTATATTGGTACTATATGATATTGGTGACTTTTACCAAATTGCTGTTTTCCAGGTATTTCCCCTAATTAGGGGGTACTATAACAGTATTTGTTGAGCTCTGCTTGTTATTTCAAATCTTTCAAACTACATTGCCTTGTCATGTAGTGCTCATGTTAGCCAAAAAGCCAAATGGTGTTGAAAATCTTTGTACTCGCCCACGTCCCCAAATTGCAATTTGAAAAAAAAAAATCACCATACATATAAATTTAACCAATAATTTCTTTTTCATATGGTGAAAAGTGTGAGTTAAAATGCACATGCAGATGCATATCTACACAAAGGGCTTGCATGGATATCACTTTATATTTCTTATTATATAGTGATAGTTCTTCCAACTGCTCATGAATTTTAAAGTTTCATTTTTTAATATCTGCCAATTGCACTAGGGAGGTAGGAAGAAAAAAAATGAAGCTGAGTTGATTAAATTATTTATCCCTACTGCTGAACTGAGTTTGAAGGCTCATTGAATGTATCTGATTTCTTGGCTCCTCTTTCTCCCCTTCCCCCCTCAATTCTTCCTGGTTATTTCATCCATATCATCCTGCCAGCAACAATAAATTCACTTTTTTTTTTTTTTTCAAGTAGGAAAACTAAAGACAGATATTTGTGCTGGGTTTGCTATATGTGTCACATTATATAAAATAGGCAGCATCTTTTTTTTTTGTGATAGAAGTTGATGGTACGTTCAATTTTCTGTATTCTTATTCTGTAGTTTACTTTTTGCCTCCACTTTCAAATTTAGGAACAACTGAAAAGTTTAAATGTAAGTTGCTATAATGTTCGCAAAATTGCAATTTTAATAAATCTATACACTTCATTGCTAAGATTTGTGGGTATCAAGTTCTGCATATTTTGGTACACAAACATTTGTCCTCTGTTGTGAACAGTTTTCTGCAAATGTTTTTTATTTTTTTTTGAGAAATTATGACATAGTTCCTTTCACAGTACACAATTAGCATTCACTAGTGTTAAACTTAACGTGTATGTATTTGCTTCCTATTAAAATTAAAGAAAAAACATGAAGAGAGTTTGCATTACTGTTGGACTTGGTCATCCTAGGTCTTATGGATGAACTGTTAATGCTTTAAATTCCTCTAATCTGCAATCTGTTAAGGGGAAAAACAGTAATTGATTTGTTTTCTCTAAAATGTTATGTCTCAAAAGTAAACATGGATCTTGCAGAACTGTGATTTTGGCTAGAACTGCAGAAACATGTAAGCAGGAAAAAAAAGCATTGAATTATTCATTTGGTTCACTTATCCATTAGCTTCTCCAAATCCAGACATTCTTATAGTACAACATTTTATTTAAGCAGTCCAACATTGGGGTTTTCTTTTTTTTTTTTTTTTTTAAAGATCTGTAGCTTGGAGAATGTTCTTTTTTTGCTGAACTGCTAGTGGAGTGTGGAATCAGTGGGGATTAGCGCCTTTTAATCTACTACATCTGTAGTGGGTCATCCAACACTGCAGAACACTCATTACTCTCTATTGCTGTATACGATTAAATGACTGAAAATATTGAATGTTGCCCTTGAAAATAAAGCTGTAAGTGTTGGATGAGCAGCTTCTGAAGAATTCATGTCTAAACTAATCTTTCCCCTTGGTAACTTTAGCCCTGTAATACGAGAGAGGACTAGAGTGTTAGAAAATGTAAGTTGAAATTGAAGTGGGGGAGCATTTGAAATGCATCATTATATAAATTATGGCATCACACAATATGCTATGTCTTAGGAGTAACCCAACATCTTATTAGCCCAGTCAGAATGGGAGGGTGGTATGTCTTGAACATACTTATTTTTGTGAGTGGTGCTTTTCTGTGACCTGGTTTCATACTGACTAGCAAACTAAACTACATCATCTCGTCGGTACCTGTTGAAGATACCAAAATTAGCAGAAGACATTGCTTAACACCTTTAAACACTGGCCAATATGAACTTATAAGTAAGCACCATTTTTTTTGTATACATTTGGCCATATTATGTGTTTATTGCTAATTTTCATGCTGCCAATACTTTGGGCATCTTATGTCCCTCCAATTCAAAATGAAACTTTGTCCTCTCTCTTTACAATTACATGAGTATGGTAAATTACCTGTGTAACTCATTTCATCTTGATTTAGCTATGAAAGGACATACCTAACATATTTCAATGCAGACTTCTATTTTTAATGTAGTGTATAGCTCTCCAATATTTTCTTTCCAAATAACGGTGAAGGGAGGAGTTGAGTGAGTTGGTCGTAAGTGATTAATACGTTTCATTGAACCTTATGAAGGCCCCGATCCTGCAAATAACTGCCCGTGCACTTCACTGTGAGCCTAAAAGCGCCTGTGACATCATGGGCAGAATCAGGGCCAAAACAGGGTAACACTTGGAGGTTAACATTTGAAGAGGATGAAATACAGTGAGCCTCTAAAATATCTAACGTATCAAAGGCATGCGTTGGTGAGGAAATACATTTTTGGCTCAAATATCTACACTTCTGTCAAGCAGCACTTCCCTATTATTTCATTGTGCTTTAGCCATAGTGTTAAAATAGCTTCGTGAGAAAGGACGTTGCTGTTTTGTCCATATTTTAACAACGTCTTTTCACAAAAATGCCCCTCCAATCCGCTCTAAAACCTTTAATGAGGAGGGTGAGGTTATTCAGAGAAACAAATGAAAGATTATGCTTTCAGAATCCCCATTAAAACTATATTTTTTCATCTACTTTCACATATTCAGGACTATTTTTAAACTCCCTAAAGCTACAGAGTCTTTTAGCAGTATTAAATATAAGCAACCTACTTGCTAAGAACGCTTATTGTTCCTAAAAGTATCCTAATATAACTGTAATATAAACATGTTAACCAGCTTATTATTTAAGGAAGAAGAGGTGAAGTCTGTTCAGGAAAAACAAGATACTTAGATCTTTTGGCCTTTAAAATATTTTCCCACCACCATTCTGAACTTGTTCTTTTTTTTTTTTAAACTGGTGGAACATTGTCATTGTAGAACACAATATTTTATCTAGGGGAAATTTGAGTCTCTTATTAAGAGCAGCAAATCACTCCAGTTGTCCTCTTACTCGAATTTGAAAATTTAACCTCCATCACCTACCGTCCTTCCTACTTTTCCATACCAGTTTTTAGGCCAGCTCTAGGACAGAATATAAAGAAGTGGATCCTTTGTGGCCTAGTGCTGGTGTCCCTGAAATGAGAAAGGCTATAGAAATAGCATGTAGTCTTGTAATTTCATAAATATCCAATCAAATTGTTGAAAGAGAAATATTAGCTTGTGGAAATATCTGTTTATCTGAAAGGAATATTGCTATCAATTTTTCTTGATAGTTGAAATAGATTTTGCCTTTTGGACGTGTTATCATTTATAATACATTAGTGCCATTGAAAAGAAGATAAAAAATTAGAGTGTATCTGTTAGGGTGGTGACAATGGTGTCTCTTAAGACTCCTTAGTTTTAGATGAGGAAAAGGAGATATCTTTATTACTTCACATTTATGAATCTTCTTTATTTACTGTTTTATTTGATACAAAATAATTATTTTATAAAATTAAAGAAAACTTTCAGGGGAAAAATCGGGGCTTTTACTTTTTTTTAAGGTCAATACTGATTTTAATTGCATTATGCAGTGTGTACAGGCCTACTAAGAGAGAAGTTACTGTGATCAATATGGTTCTGTCTTATTTTCAGTAAATATTTTACCATTTCTATTTTTTGTTTTCTTCTGCAAATTATTTCCAGGAATAAACTGGCTTCAATTTCCACTTCATTTTTTTTTAAAAATAACCTTATCAAAAGGAACAATTAATAGGTGCGGAATTCTTACTAGCCCTCTGAAGCACAGAGGAGTATATGGCATATGCTAGGTTGTGCCATAATGCTTGCCATTTTCCCCTACACTTCAAGACATTGCTTCTTTAAATAGGTAAAAAATGACAGCAAGTGTGTTGGACAACAGTCTTCTCATTATATTCTGTGAGTACATTCATTATGTATTATTAGTCCTTAATTGTAAAGATGAAATAATATAACCATTTATCTTGGCAAGCCCATTATTTATAATCTGTACATACTGCATGGATCTACATGGATGTTTTCTTCTATATGTACTATTCAGATTTTTGACATAGGGGATGAGAAGAAACTTTTTAGGCTAAATCTATGGCTAACCTAATCCACCCTTTGTAGGCAAACTGTATCTCAACATGGTAAAAAAAGTCCCCTCTCCCTCACCCTCTATCCCCACCCCCAAAATTCAGTTCTTCATTTGTTTTGTTCACCACGCTGCATTAACACAGTTTTCCCTTGTGTGCATCTGCCAGTGTACAATTTAGCCACGGGCATCTGTAGACCTTGTGGTGATCAGTATTGCAGGCAAAAGCCATATGTGTTTAAATAATAAAAAAAATCTCTTTATTTCATTTGCTGTTTTAACTGGATGGATAACTTCTGTGCCTCAAGACAGAGGAAGAGAAAATACAGAAATAATTAATTGCCTCTATTCTTGAGGCAGTTTCATTTTCCCTCTCCAATATGGAATGCTTGTCAGCTTGCCTGATAAATGACTGCATGTATTTGCATAGATTTTACATTAACACAAAAATTAGTTTTATTTGTGAAAAACTATTTTACATAATAATGCAAAATCTAGCATTATGGATTATGTTTCCAAACTTGAGAGACTGTGGAGAAATGAGGGTTTTTTTGTGATTGCTTTTCTAAATTCTGTTTGGTTGTGTTGGTTGGTTGTTTTGCTGAGTTTTTTTGTTTGTTTGTTTCATGTCAAGGTATATTAATTTTAAGTTTTGTAATTTGTTTTTGTAAAAACAACCAAGTCAGGGTCTCTTAATGTTTGTAAACCATTTATTCAGTCTTTCATAGATTGAATTATTGATGGTGGTATGAAAACAACTTTTTCCATAGATTTCTACACATTCCATTTATTAAATACACACTTAAATATGAATACATTTGCAAAATTCCATGGAACTGTTTTGAAAAAAAAATATTGCATCAAATTTAGCTATTAAATACACTATGAGAATATACTTTAAGTTTCAAAAGTTGCTATTAAAATAGTGCTCCATTAGGTATTCTTTCAGAGCATTAATATACTGCATTATATTGTATGCCAGTGTAGGACTATTTTTTCTCTCTATCTAATAACCTGTCTGTTTTAAGCGATTAGGCACTCCTAGCTTGGAGTGACAGTACTATACCTCTAGTTAAAAACTGTGTTTTTATTCACCATTTGTCGCATCCATAAATAAAATCTACAAATCCATCAGTCTGAAATATCTCCGAAGGAAAATATACTGCCCTAATTTTAAGCCAATTGTAGTTATTTTGAAGTGACATGAACTGGATATTTGCTCATAGAATAAACCTGGTGTCTTGTTGTCTAAAGACAACTGCTAATTGTATATCAGCCAGTTCTCCATGCTGAAAAAAATACGGATGCATTCACTGCTGTTATTTTGTGGTCTATAACAAGAAGAAAATATTGCTCCTTAAGAAACATGCTATACTTGATGGCAACTTAAGGCAAAAGAGTGCCTTTGCCACTTCTTAAATCTGGGACACCCTAGGTGCCAGCTGTCACTGCTCAGCTAATGATGACAAATGCCCCTCTCTATGCAGATTGCAGAGCTTGCAGGCTGCTATGAAAGGCAGTCAGATTACCTTTCTTCAGATAGTAACTTAACCTTTTAAACTCAAGTGTCAGAATGAAATTATTAGCTGGGATAGTTTCAATATCTGTTTCTTTAAAAAGAAAAAAAAGAAAGAAAAGAAAAGAAGGCAGTGACTTCAAATAATACCATAGCACTAGCATTCACAAATCGTTTTTGCTTCTCTGATCTTTTAAAAATAGGAAATTGCTGCCACTGTGCCTGTGAGCACTCTGTGGAGTTTGCTGGCGTTGAATGCGTGAATGCTGAAGCTGACCTCTTGGTTGCACTACACAGAAATGGGGCCAAGTGGGGCAAATTCTGTCCTTGCTTACATCCACACAGTGTTACTGATGCACAGATCTGACAGATCACAGGTTAATGGATGCTATTTATAATAGACCTTAATTGATCTTAGGTATTGTGGATATACTCAGCTCTCTCTGTGGCAGTTCATGTTACCACTCTAAGTCTATGAACTTCTGCTAGATTCCAGTCTGTCAAAATAACTGGGTATCTGTTTTCTGGGTAAGAGTGGTTTCACAGAACTCAGTGGCACGTGGTTAATATTGCTAATTTAAATATGTTCTACAGTCAGAGGTTTGGAGTTACTTTCTGGGTTTTCTTGGAAGTAGCTAACAGATGTGGAGATATTACATAGTTCTTTAACAGCACATGAGAAACATAAGACAGTACAAGCACTGAGTATGCCACCTAAAGGTGTAGGATACTTCTTGAGTGTGAGCACGTACATCTGTCTGTATTTTTCTGTGAGTCTGTTTCCATGTGTTTATACACTTGAATACAAAAGTAAATAGACATAGGGGCATTCATGTCAGTATGTGTACACATGCACTATCCTACACATGTAACATCCAACCAATATATATTTCCATGTTTATATTAAAGTACTGACATATATGAGTATGTTTAACTAGAACATTATATTTGCCATTAAATAGTCTGTACAGTGAACTGCATATGAATATCAGTTTCCCTTTGAGCTAGAGCTTATTTTTATTACAGTAAACAAGTACTTACACCAATATTTTTCAAGAGCACATCTCCATAGCAGTGGGCAATAATAGAAAACTACAGAAAAGATGGAGAAAGACTTCTAATGAGATGACCAGGAACACTATGCTATATGGATGGAAAGAAGTAAATAGCGAGAATAGGAGGAAAAAATGTGCATTTAGTATGAGATTGGAATGTCCCAGACAAAAAATAGTTATTATGATTTGCCGAAAGTACAGAAGGAAGAAAAAAAATATACAATTTTACAGAGAAAGTTGAGATCAATGTTGCAATAATTGCAATGTGGTTGATTCTGTAGTAGTCATTAAAGGAAAGGTAATCTGATCCATGAACATAATTAATATTATTTTCTCCAGAAAATAGATCTGATTGCTGATACGGGTATTCTCAAAGAGCTTCAGTCAGTACTTACCTCCTTTGGTAATACAATGTGTGAAAGGGAGATGGTGGTTAATATTATATTGGAAATGTTTCGTGTTGAAGTTTGGGGATGAGTGTTTTTGCCTGTGCATAAGTATGTTAAATTTAACATCCTGTTTTGTTTTGTTGCACTGTGGTTTTTTTTCTGTAAGTCATTATGTTCAAAGTATTTAAAAATATACATTTTATTACTTTGATCAAGTGTAGCACAATCTGGGAAATAAAAAAAAGACAAAGATCTAGTGTTTCATACTCAGCTTTCTCAGCTTGTTGGTTGAATAGGCATCAAATGAAGTCCAATGCCTATACAAAAGAAATGTTCCTTGTTTGGATTTGCCCCATCTGTGTCATCTGGTGGCTTATGCAATAGGAGGTGTTATCACATGAATCCAAATGCACAAGCCAGTTGTTTTATGGACTCTTTCTGTGCTTGGAGGAGTTTATAAGTTGCCCACTCTATTGTGTGTCACTCCCAGATGACACGTGTGCATTCTGCTGAGCATATTTTGGGGGTAATTATAACTAATGAAGCCTGGTACACAGCTTGTTCACAGAGTGATTTATTCTGCTCCTGTCTGATTCCTGAGAGTTCTGTAAAATGGTTATATTGTGCCCTCCACTTTGGTCATGTATGGGAGCATGTGGTATTGAGTCCATCAGAGAAAATTTGCTATTCAGTGTACCAAAGACTAATTACAAAGATATTGGCTGGGTACATCTGTTTAAAAATATAGAGTCAGATTGAAATTATAAATGGGATCTGTAACTTTAGGGATATTGACTTTTCTATGGCTCTTGTTTAGTCATTTACTCTTTCCAGACTCTCAGTAACCCACTTAGATGTACTGCTGTTAAATGGCTGAGTTTCTGTGAACCCCATAAGTTAAGGTTACGTTCCCTTCATACCTTTTAGCAAAGCAGATTTTATTATGCAATTTGAGTTTTGATAGGTGGTGATATTTTGTGGAATGATGGATTTAAAAGTTGGGAAGAAAATACCTTGTAGCTTTGCAGGTTTCATAAAGCAACAACAACAAAAATTCATTACTGAAGCGTGGGTGTCAACCTTTATTTAACCTTAGATCTATCATTCTCACCCTAATTTATCTTGACTTACCAGTCTCTCAGGCAAGTAAATCCACTGACATTAGTGGGACTCACCTACTACACAAGAAGTACTCATACATATTTTTGCCAGGATGATTCTAAAATTCTTTTTTCCAAGATGCTAACGTGCCTCTGAAATCACAGAGTAATGGTGTGCACAGAAGCTTCAGGGTTTGTCACAGCTGTTTGTCACAGCTATCCAAGGAGGCTGGATGTTTTTACAAGTATCTTGGCATCAGTGTTCAGTAATAATAGTCTTCAATTATGTCTGTCTTCGGTTATATCAGTTTCTTCCATCTTCACCCCTAACTTTGTATCCAGATTTGAAAGACTTTTGCATTTTATTTTTTTCAGTACTTCAACAAAATTTTCTTTCTTTCTTTCAAAAAAAAGGGGATACGTTAAAAGTTACAATACTGCTTGTAGGAATGGGAGAAGGGATAAATACTTACTTTGGTACACATTTAATAAAAAGCATTTTATAAGGTTGGAAAACAGCTGACTAGAAAATACAGTTCACATCCTTCCTACTGGCTGCATGAGTAGAAAAATAGTGTTACTGTAAATGAATTATTGTTTTAATCTGTTTTTGTGAAAACAACCTGGGATGTCTCAAGACGACATAAGCAGCATTGGGAGTGAGAAGATACCTCTGGTTCTGAGGAGTGAATAGTGTAAGATAACATTCCTTAGCTATGATGTTAGGCAAGAGGATGTGGCCACCAGCAGACCTGAAGTTTACCTGTGCCTTAACCTGTCCCAGTAGTGACCTTTATAGTATTGATAGCATTTTTCAAAATCAGTAGGATTTTGAATCATTGGGAAAGGAAACAAAATAGAATTTCCACCTAATTTTAATCTTGATAACCACGAAGATAAAAGTGTCAGAATATCTGATGATGGTTGCATTTTTTTTCCTAAATTTTTGTGGGTTGAAGTGTTATGTCTCCACGATAATAACTATCAGAAGGTAAAAGTGCTGTTTGTATATGATGAGTGTGACTATACCTGTATAAAATATGTGTATTGAATTTGAAAACTGTCTGGTTTGCTGAGAACAATTGTATCATAAAGTAGCAGTTACGCTCCACTTGTTTTAAATAAATAGAATTTGGTTTTGGTCTTTATGCTTTGTTCTGAACTTCCTCCTTATACAAAAGTTTTGAGGACAATTTTTACATGATGATTTATACTGATATGAAATCTGACCTGGTTTTGACTTCACTGATGATACAATTGTGATAGGTTTTGACTTTTGGGATGAAGCACATAATATCTGGTTACCATGCCAGATATTACAAGAGGCCTGCTAAATTGTCAGCACATACTTATAATTGAAATACTTAGATAGCATACATGTCACAGATGAAAACAAGAATTTTTCATGTTTTGTAAGGTTTTTTAGGTTGTGTATTCTTTGTTAAAGGACTGTGACAAAGTACAATGACTGATATATTAGAAAAATGGTGCCTAAAAATGAGCAGTTGTTTTCCTTGGAGAAAGATTGTAACAAATTTAAAGACTAGTTAACTGGAATTATGGGTTTCTGCTATGCAAATATTGCAGTTGTCAGGTGTAGTGTTGGCCACTAAGTAATCTACTCATGTTTAGTCAGTGTACATCTGTTCTATATAATTTTAAACATTTCATAAAATATTTAAGACTAATGGTCCAAATCAAGCACTAGCTAAAACGATGACACTAATTACATCAGATGTCGTTGGGTCAGTGAAGCTTACATGTCAGTCATTCTTTTGCACTGACCAAACTTTTGATGCAGGAACTCATGTCTTAGTCGGCCTTTGTTTCACAGAAGAGTTTGGCCTTCCAAAAGCTGGGAATTGCAGCTGTACTATATTTCACTCCCTGTACTATTTTGCTTTCTTCTGTAAGCTGCATTCATTTTATTTCCATTTTTTTGCTACTTTACATGAATTTTGTGACAGGAATGACTTTTTAAGTCACTGTGATTCTAGAAACTTCTTTATGCTAGTGAATATGATATGCTTCTCAGGTATGGGTAGATGAAAATAGTTTTTCATCTGAGTATTTAGGAAATAGTAGTAAAGTAGTACTCATTAGTACCTGCAATGATAACTGGCAAAAATTGGAAACAAGAAGCTCAGGTGCTTTTTGGGCTTTAAATTCTTACCTTGTTAATCTCACTAGTGTTAGCACCAGACTTTTGTTTTCCCTGGTAAGCCATTACTTTCCAGTTTCCCTGGTAGTCTCCCAGGTTTGTGGGGCCTGGCTGCCTAGTTGGACTGTTTTCTAGAAATTCTGAAAAAGTGCGGAGAAAAGAATGTTTGCCGTATTCTAAATGCGCTGATCAGTCACACGGTGGACATATTGGACTGCTTGTAAAGCAAATGCTGGCCTGTTTGAGTTTACTAAATGCATAAAGAATTTGAACTCCAACCTCACACTGACCCTGTGGTACTGTATGTGTTGTGCAGAAAAAATTATAGTGATTCCATTAAACCCTCAATTTTTATATCACTTTAGTGAAGTTTATACAACTCTGTGGAATAGAAGAAATAAATCACAATCAAGAAGACAAGCAAAAAATATACTGTGCTTTGGTTAGGAAAAAAGTGACTGAATGAGCTGAAGATCAGGGCAAAGAGATCAAAGAGAATGAATTTGAAATGGAAGACATGAAAACTTTCAGGCAAAATGAATTTAAAAATGTCTAGTAAAATTTGGTTCATCAAAGGGGCTGGACTAAAAAAACTATATAAAATTCCAAAGGGGGAAATCAGGACAGAGGACAAATTAGGAAGGAAGAAGTAGTTCCTTGCTTAAAGAAGTTTGAAATAAAGTAGAAACTGTAGGGCTTTCTTCACATAAAGATAAATACCATAGTAAGCAGAAATCCCAGCTTTAAAGAGTATGTACCAGTACACCTAAGCACAGTTGGCCCATGTGATAACTCTGATGTGAATATGCTGTAAAATGTCAACATTCTCCAGAATTACTCTTGGCTGTGCTTGAACTGAGCCAGCCTCAATGTAGTTGCTGCTTTTGTGGGCAGAAGTCATTGCTTTGTGAAAGCAAACAAGGTAGTTTTCCAAGAGCTGCTCTCCAGAGCCCCAGACAGTGACAGCGGTCTCTTCATCATCCATCACTGACCTAAAGGTTAACCTGTCCAGAGGCTTGTGAAGTCTATACTGTAAAGGAAAGCTTTTTTAGTGTGGGAAACAATATATCTGAGGAGAGGGGGACAACAGAGAATCCAGAAGTTTTGAGAGAACCCATGTAATGAAGTTCATGGCAAATCTTTAGAAGAGTAGATAATTATATTGACACCTTGGCTGGTATTTCTTTACCTTCTAAATCAAGTCCTAATGAGACTGAGTCCAGAAGGACTGAACAAGACCTTTGCATATGCACAAACTGCTGAACTTGCTTCTTTTGCATGGTGCTGTAATGTTCTTAAATGAATGTTACTAAACATGAAACTTGTGAGGGCTGCATTTGCAGGCCTATGTTATTTGTTACTAGTCTTGTTTAATATTTATAGAGTGACACCCATTTCTATGTTGCCTTAGAGAAATAAAAATTATGTTATTCTGGCCTCATTTTACTGTCTAATTTTGGCAAATGCAAGAAATTGTGAAAATAAATAGAAGGAAGGCATAGTGGAAAAGGTAAAAAGATCCTAATAAATAGAGATGGCTACTTCATCATGTAGGAAGCTGGTATAGCTGCTTTTTTTTAAAGTCAGTATAAAATTGCATTTCTAAATGGACAGTGATGTAGGGAAGAAGTTCTGTTTAGGGGTTAGGACTGGGAGAGGCACCAGTTGAAAGACAAAGTAGAAGGTGTGAGAATGAGATTTCCATTTGATGTTTATTCAGATTGGTTGAGGCTGCTGAGAATTCAATCAGAGGTGTTTGAATGAGATGTGGTGGCTGGTACAGGAGGGAATATTTCACTCTTCCTGTTCCCAGGTGGATGAGTTGAGGACCAAAGGGTAGGCAAGCTGTAAAGTAAGCTAACTGAATCAAACACAAATGGTGTCAAAGTATCCTAGAAATGCACAATTCAGTGCATGGACACAATACATTCAGCTGCAAAATTTACATGTATATAAAAACATAAGCTAAATCTCCAGCCCAAGAAAACCCAATAAAAAATCTTGGCAATCAAGGACAGGAAGATGATGATATTGGTGTAACATGATAATATGTTATTTTTTTTTTAGACACAGCTGCAGTAATGCATCATGTCACCTTGTTGCAATATCAAGCCTGTAATGGTACTTTCTCACTCCTTTTGATGCACACAGTGCTACTGTGTGTCTTCAGCTTTGAGAGGTGGAGCACTAATGTATCTGAGTCTTCCTTTTGTCCTTTTCTGGACTCATTTGTAAAAATTGCCATTTCCGCCAAATACTGCTGTTCTAGTGTGGTGTTTCATTGATACTACATTGATATATCAGAAAGCTTGCTCCTATTTTTTCAAGTGTTCAATGAAAGATTGATTAATCTTTTTAGTCCTACAGACTGCAAAACTATTCAGTGCTCTTCATAAATGGTAGTCTACCTAGAATACCTCAATGCAGAAGCACAGAATCAATTATTTATACTTCTTGTTTAAAGCAAGTGTTCTTAAGGATGAATTTTTTTCCCTTCAACAGCAAGAGGTATAAGCTTTGTGTAGAAGGTCTAAATATCTAATTATAATAATCAGGCATAAGTCTCCACAAAGACTAAAGTATAAAATTTCTCTATGAAATACAACTGAAATTTAAAGGGGATGAAATTGTGGCATAAAAGCTGACTGATTTTATGATTTTTGTGTGATCTTTAGCGAAATAATACTTTGTATCTATGAAGTGGTCAGTTCTGCACAAGTACAATTTGTTATGTTTCAGGTTTTTTGCTTAGCTGACTGCATAATAAAAGTATTCAAACTGGTGGGGGTTTTTGTTTTTGTTTTTTACTATATGAATGAAGCACATAGGTGCAGTGGCTGTAATTCCAGTTATTAAACCTGTTCCTTTATTAATGGTAGTCATTAGGTGGTTGTTAATCTGGCTAAAAGGACACACACACAAAAATGGTTTCGTGATAAGAAAGCAGCTTTGTCTCAAATAAGGGACACTGGATGTAGTGCTCTGCACAGTACATCTCACAGAAGCTCTTAGGATCTGTTTACCTGGTTGAAATTCAAATTGTTTTATTATGGTGTCAATTCTTTGGTTTTGGCAGCACTTCTAAAGTGTCTATACACAAAAGGACTACCACAGTGAATGAATGCTAGTGTTGACACCACCTAACAAGCAGGGATTATGTGTTTACAGAAGAAGTAATATGATAGGTCAAGTATAAGAGGCACTTCTCAAGAGCACTTCACCACATAATGAGTGACTGACTAGAAAGTGCGGAGCTGCCACTCTTTGGCTTCGTTTCGGTGTTGATGCCTGCCTCTCTCCTCCAAAGCCCTCTTGATCATGTTCAGCTGCTCTGTTCTCATGTGGTGAATAATAGTAGAGTAAAGCTGCTTTTCTGTCTCATTTTTCTTGCTAATTTACACATTCAAGCCATTTTTTGTTTGCTATCCTTATTTGCTATTCCCTTTTGTCAAGGCACTGTTCTCTTTTTTGCCTCAGGCCTAGGAACTAATTTGAGCTTCTATAATTACTTCATGTTTTACACCTGTCTGCATATCATGCACCCCTTGTCTCCGTGCTTAAGCTGTATATTTCCTTGGAAGGAGGAAAAAAAAAAAAGAAAGAAAGGCTAGTTTTCATACACAAGGAATCCCCAAGTTTCTCCTCTCAGTCTTCCTACAGGAGAAACACAATTAAACTGTTGAGATGTTCTCAGCAATGCAGCTGACCTTTTGGGTTCATGAAGGACAAATGAATGCTGTCTGTTCAGACAGTTTGTGTTAAGACATTGTTGAGCAAAGAGCCCTGAGCTTTGTTCCTCTTGAATGAAGCAATGGTTGTAGTCATTTTAAAATCATTAAGAGCCTGAATGCACGGTATCATTCTACAGTGTTTGCTCTACAGCTGCTCTTCTGCTTTAATAGCAGCTTATTAAATTTGGGTCAAGCACACTCTGAAGAGTATCACAATGAAGAAACTGTTCAAAAAGTTACCTGTTTAAAAAAAAGGCAATTGATTAGATTTTTAACTTAAGTGACAGCTGCAATTCATTGCCTGTTCTTTGTGGTGTCCTGCAGCCAGAGTGGAAGCCTTTTGTAATTTGGTCTTCATTTTGTAAAAGCTTTCTTGAATAATCCAGGGTTGCTTTCCACTCTGAGACCGCCTCAATCCAATTAGGAGTTTAACAAGGGTCAAATTAAGGAGACTTTACACTTCATGTTTGCATCATTAGCCATAAGACTGTTTTGTGTGTGCACGACTGTGTGTCGAGGGAGGAGGGGAGGCTGCAAGATGGGGCAGACACAAAGCTGTCATCCACCATGTGGTGCATCCCGCCGCTGAATGAAGGCACAGCAGGCTAGGAACAACATTTCCAGTTGTCTTTTGGGGCTGTCGTCATGTGGATTTCAGCTGGTACATAGCTGTTTGGGGTTACAGGTGCTAGCTAGAGACGAGGAAGAAGAGCGCGTTCTGCGTCTAGTCTTTTCTCTCCTGGTAGTCTATTGTTATCGGACAAATGACTGGGAAGAGATGAAGTTAGAAATCTCTTGAGCATTCATTATTTTTGATGAGATGACAACTACCCCAGCTCCTTGTTCTCACTACTCGTGCTGTTTCCTGTTATTTTTTGAAAACATTTTTTTTTTTTTTGCGTGTTAAGTGTATGATACAGTGTGAACTTTTTTTTATATCAGTAGTTAGCAGGCTTTCGATAATCAGATGTGTGTATAGAGGACTACAAACATTTTATTGCGTTTTCTACAATAACAAGTAATCTAAAAATGATGTCGTTTTACTTATGCAATTTTTAACTAGGATTACGTTTTCCTAATGAATTATTTATAAAAATTGTCAAAAATTAAAGAGAAAGCCATAAGACACTCTTTTCTATACAAGATTGTTCTTAACGACAAGAAAAATTCTCCTGCTAATCAGTGTTTAGACGTGCGGGATATTGCTGGAGAACTGTTGCAGTGTCTCTTTAGCAAATGCTTTGTGCTGCTACATACAAAGTAACGATTTATCTAAAAATAACACTTTCATTGTTCCTCCCCCCCTAAACCCATTAATAGGTACTTTAGTATCATGCGAGTTTTCATAGTTTAATCCCTTTTCAAAAGCTTTTCAGAATAAAAGCTCTAAATGGTCCTCAGTATTAATTTGATGTGACTTCTGTACAATATGGTTTGAAACTCTCAGAAGCACATTTTTACAGCTTACCTCTTTTCACTAGATCAGTGTGTGGAAAATACAGCTAAATGTTTCATGGAGTCTGTGCTGTAAGCCTTTTTTGTTGTCTTGCAGATGCTATAGCCTTCTAGTGATTTTTATTTAGTACCATCGTTATTAGATGATATTTAAGCCAGATCAAAAACTCTACATAGATTATTGCTCATTGAATTTAAATTTTAGGAAATGCCCCTTAAAAGATAATTTTAAAAAATTTTTTGACCTGGCTCTTGACTCTCATTTGTTGAGAATTTACCTTCAACAGTAAACTGTGCATAATAACTGGTGATTGCATTTAATGTAGTCTGCTTTTGTAGTCAATCAGATCTTTGCTTACATTTAGACAGTAATAGCTGGCCATAGGGTTTTGGACACCCATAAATAATTACATTTTTAAACTGCTCAGCTCCCAGTGAAATAGTAATATGATGTGTCTGATGTAAGTAACAAGAAATAATTTAAAACTTGTTCTGTCAACCTCTTTATCAAAATGGGAATGTATTTCTGTTTGGATTGCAGTGTGCAGAGTGACTGATGAAATAAAAATCTTGACTATCCAATTTTTTTTTATAGTGTATGCCTCCTGTGGTGATTTTGTTTCCTCAAAACCATTGCCTAATTTTGGAATAAGAGGGTTCAAATAATAACAAATAGTGTGTGGGCATGTATATTGTTTGGTTTTGTTTCTTTCCTTTGTTACCCCAACTTTTAAGGCTTTTGCATAAATTAGTATCATGAATTAAGTCAATGTGAATTGTATGATAAAAGCTTGTTTGGAAATATTTGGGCTGTTCTGAGCTCTAGATAGCCAAGAGGATCAGGATAATATGAGATTCCAAATGCCACAGATTTTGGTTCTTTATTACTCAGGTTTTTTTCAGTTCAAGGAGAACCCAGTCACTTGAATATAGAAACATTTATTCCAAGTCCTGTATGCCATGCCTGAGTAAAATAGAGTGTCAAAAGATATCTTAATATTAAAGAAAGCTTCTATCACTGATTTGTAATATGTTGTCTTTCTGACTAACCATTATGTCTATCTGTTCAACACATACCAGTTTATTGTTTTCTTAACTGGTTATCTTCAGAATTTTACAATTTCAGCATCCTGCCTGAAAAGATGCCCTTTACAAAATTTTAACAAACTTGAAGAATGATAGTGGTTATGAAATAATTACACTAATATAAAATCTATTTTATAGTCTGATATTTTGTGCTTGACAGGCTGAACAGTGCTTTATTCATTCTTCAAAATGAAACTAGTGAACACTTTCATCTCTGCTGAGTAAAAGTCCTATTTGGCTTCCCGGTAGATCCTTTTATTATAGTTTTTCTTATATGCTTTGGAGCTAAGTGGTCTGCAGGGAAAAGGAAAAGATTTCAAAGCTGCAATGACAGAATTCACAGGTTGAAGGAAAAGTGAGTTTGTGATTGGTGAACATTACAGTCATTAGTTCCTATTTATCTTCCAAAAAACACAATGATAGAAAAAAAAATTAATTTCATTACTTCAGTAGTGTGTTTTACAAATGTACATATGTACATTTGTATGTAAAGAAGGTACAGCCTTTGAGCTCTTGGGAAGTTAGCAGAGAAGGCCTTAATATCACAAACCTTCTACCCTCTCTACCAGGATTTATATAGCTGTAAGAGAAAAGACAACAGCATGATTTATGCATCCATGTAAGTTTCTAGGAGATCACCCAGTCACCATTTCATGCCAGTGTCATAGAGATCTGAAGGTGTGAATGGTAATCAGGCTGTTCAAGCAAAACCTAAAAATTTCTGTCAGCTACAAAGGTTGGAATTTTAGATAAACAGGTTTAGAACTTACATAAAGTCAAGAATTAAATATTTCTTCCTTTACAGTAAGTCTGTATTCCATAAATTCTAAAAAGCAACAAAGCTTTAAGGGCTTCTAATCTAAACTTTGAGATTTCCTGTATTGGTGTGTACATTTTAACTGCTATTTAGTGTTATACAAATGTTTTCCTCAGTTTAAAAATTATATTTTTGACTGTTTCTCTGTTGGTGCAAAACATAATGTCTATCATATATGTCTATCTATATTGAAATATGAAGTTATTTTTCTTGTAACAAACTCACCGAATACCTTGTTTGTTTTGTTTTTCCTTCCTACTTCTAATGTACAAAGCCAGTTACTAAACCTAGTTTTACTGTAAGAGTAGCTTCATTATAAAACTGATTACATAGTTATCCACAGGAGTGTCAGAAGCCAGCTTTATTCCTTTTAGAACGTCTATCTACACTTTTTGTGTATAATGAATTTAGTTCTATTGAAAGGTGCTGGATTGACAGCCCTGAAGACCGAAGTCCTTTATTTATGCATGAGCAGCAACAGTTCTGCCTTTCCCACACTGCCGTCCTGATATGCTACACCCATGACCTGAAGGATCCCCCTTAAGGGTGACAGCTTCGTAGCCTTCATACCCATTCACTCTCCAGTCCTCTGCTGAGAGTGCCAACAAGAATGCCAGGGTGTGGTGCCTTTTTGCTGTGAGCATTTGATAATTGCCTTTCAGGTTGCAGTGGACGTTTCATTTTCCATAGATTATTGAAGAGCAGTCTGAGGGTGATAACTTTCAGGCTCTTTGGGGTGATAGTAAAGCAGAGGTCTTAAGGTAATTAAAGGCAAGACCAGGATTTGGTTCAACTATTGTATGTAGTCCAGTAAATTAGAGTTAAGGTCTCTAGTCCATTACCAATTTCCTGATTGAGCTGGTCCTCTAGGACTTTTACAGCACTACTAATGTTTTTCAGACCCTCTTTTTACTCACTGAAAAGAAAGAATGCTTTCTGCAAGCACAGGTCACAAATAGCCCAATTTTCTTCTGGCTTACAAATGCAAAGCATAACTAATTTGATAGTGGACTGTACGAAGTTTAATTTGACTCAAAGGCCTTATGGTTTAAATGAGTATATTTCTGATCTCATTTATGGTAAACTAATTTTAAATTCCATTTGAGTTACGCTACAAACACATGTGGGCCTAAGCATAGGATTTGGTTCCCTGTGTATCTTATGTACTGGATGTATGTCATTAGTCCTTTCTGAGACACAGGGTACAAATGTACATGCAGAATTATTATGATAAGATGGTCTAGTGCTGACAGAAACTCTTAACTTTTTTCCCTGTAATAAACGTATTTCTGATGTTTGGCATCAGCGATACATTTATGTTGGAAATATATGCATCTGAGCTGCAATTCAGTTGCCCACTTTCACTTGTATTTTGAGAAAAAAGTACCAGGAGTTTGATTTTATATTGCTAGTTATTCCAGAAAGTAACACATACATGTGTTTAAATTTTAAAAAAAAGGCATTAGAAAAAGAAGGAAAAGAGTAACTTTTGACTTCTGCTAAATGTGCATATTTTCAGTATTCACTGGAGTATTGAAATATTCCAAACTCTAAATAAGAATACACGAGTTTGTGCATATGAAGAGCTCCACATGTGAATTTATTTTAGAATCCTTAATGGATAATTTAAATGTTTGCGTAAGAAAATTCAGTTATATATATATACATTAAAGTCATTAAATGAAAACCATGATTCTGTATTTCAGAGTACGAGAACCTACATTGTATATACACAGCTACATACAAAGCCCTCATCATGTTGCTAAAGGTTATCCATGGCTCTTGGGGGGAGAAAAAGCTTCAATTTCAGCCTGATTAATTCATATTTGTCAACATTATTGTGTTCTTAACAACCTCTATTTAAAAGAAGCCAAAGTTTAAAATGAAATCATTTTAAAATAATTTAATTCAAGTTTGGAAAATATTTTTCATTCACCTAAAATAATTTAAAACAACTGCCAATCTATTTCTGAAAAAGTTATTCAGCTAGAAAAAAGTAGATTAAAAAAACAGTCTCAAAGTAATTATCTCAAGGGTTGTAAGCTCCTGAAAAACACATTTAATTTCAGAGTACCACTTCATAAAGTTGTTTATAATACTGAATTATTTGTTAAAAAGTGTATAGTGGTAAAATAGTAATGAAATCACATGGCAGTATTATAGTGACCATAAGTTATTTTTCTCTCCCGTGTGCTCATTGATAAAAAACTGGGGAGATAGCTAGAAAAAAGAAATATTAAAAAAAAATTCTCCTCAATTTCTGGACTCTGCATTGCAGGAAGGCAATAAATGACAAAAAAAAAAAGTAGATTTTAATTTTATATCAAAGAAACCCTTGAGGTGGAAAGTTAGGGAAAGCTACATTGGTTTGTAGCACACAAAATGTCGCTTGAATTTTGCTGCTCAGTAGTTTGATATACTCATTTGCTGATGCGAAATGACGAGGGCTTAGAAAGCAGGGTTTTGTTTTTTAGCTGTCTGCAGACCTAGTGGGGCCTTACAGAACCCAGTCAGCAGGTCATTAACTCTGGAGAAAACAGCTTGCATTAATATGCTCTAATCCGGTATAATTAGTCAAATTACTGCACGCCGACCGGCTTGTCATGTGTTGTCAGATTTGGCATGCAGGCAGGATCGCCAGGGTCCCTCTGGAATGCCACCCTGGATCAGGGAGAAGGGCTCGTTTGTAGTAGTGGATTTCTTGATGAGGAAAGCAAATGGAATCAGCAGCCATAGCCTCACAGAAAAGAAAAGAAAGAGAAAAAAACCCCCAACAACCAAAAAAACTGATCTGTTATTATTTTGTTGAGAAATAGGGAATTCATGTCATGGGAACCATTCATGGTTGATACCCACTGTTAGAAATAGGAGCTGTTCAGTCGCCTCTTATAACTTCTATGTATCTAACAAAACTGGAGATCCGCTGTACTATATAAGATTAGCATTCATAAAAAGATTTAAAATAAATAATTACAAGAGGATCAGCTACAAATTACCTACCACACTGTGACACAGATTATTGAACTAGCAGCATGTGTGGGTGCTAGTGTGTGTATGTGTGTGCTCGTGCGTGTGCATGTGCCCCTTTTTCCAGTAGGGGAGGAGGTTATTAAACTATAAAAGGGCCATATTAGCATAAATTTACAAGAGCTCTTGTTCTGGCGGCATGATAAAAACCTGTGTTACCTTTGCATTAACACTGAATTGCTTGTTGTGCTTTTGGCAATGACAGATAAGTCAGTGTAATTCCCCATCGCAACGGAAATGATGCTCCAGATTCCAAACGCATCCTGAAGATGTCACTGACAATAATCTTCAAAGAACGGCCAGTGAAAGTGGGCTGTATGTTTGCAGGATGATATACTGCAAATGACAGGAAGAATTATGTGAGTGAAGACGAATCTGTAACATATTATTAAGCAATTTCACGAGAATAACAGGGATAAAAGGATAATGGATGAGGGTGTCATTATTACCTTCATGTAGAGGGAAAGCAAAAGCAAAGGTAGAGAGACAAGATTAATTGAGGAAGGGTGAAGCATTCATTGCTCATCAGCTCTTTTGTACTCTCTGCTCCTGAAATTCCAGACAAAAAAAAAAAAAAATTGCTCAGGGCTGCATTTTAATGCAGCTGGCAAGACAGAGCTGAAAACTGACAGGGCACTTTTTAGTCACCTCCCTGCTTCCATAAACACACAATGGCTATTACTCCTGGAGTCTTCCTGTGATCAGAGCAGTAAACTGGTGGGATGTTCTTTTTTTTTTATCACAGCTACTGTTTTTAATTGTGCTTCCGAGCTCAGCAGTTTTATCTGTTGATGGTGTGGAACTGAACGGGTCGTTCCCTACACATTGTTTGCATTGCACAGTTGCAAATGGAAGCAGACTGTACATAATAGATGTCAGCAGAGGGGCTTCTTCTGAGCACAAAGGCAAGCTGGGGTGTCCTGTGACATTAGTGACAACACAAAATTATGTCAAGGCATCGAGGTTTTACAGGTTTTAATATACAAGATGAAGAAACAGGAAGTCATTTGGCAATTGTGCAGTCCAACCCTGCAGTGTTAACTCAAGTATAATTCCCGTTGAAGTCAAGTTTTGCTTACTCAGAGAGTTATCACTGGGTCAATAATTTCAATTACCATCCTTATTTTCTATACATTCT
>QWTY01005965.1:332-10362 GCA_008033365.1 Pseudorectes ferrugineus | reverse complement strand
TCTTCAATCCAAAGGTGCTAAGCTTGATTCCTCTGTGAATGTATTCTTATCCCTCAGCCCAGACCTGAGTCACTTTGTCTTATCTCCATCAAGGAGCAGTTCAGGGCCTCAATCAGGAGGCCTATTCAGGGTGTGGTGCTCTTCTCTGCAGCTTTTGTAATACAGTTTTGCTATAATAGGCAAAAGTCCTTCATGAAGATATTTAAGCCATAAATTATAACATTCAGGCTCTGACACTCTTTACTGGATCACTTGTCCTGTTTCTGGTTTATTACAGCTGCACGATATTCCTTCAAAGTACACTCACTCCTTGCTGTAAACTTGAGTCCACACCAAACGGCCTTGAACTGACAGGCCTTTCATAGCATGAAAGAGGATGAAAATACATGAGGATATTAGAAAAAACTCAGCTTTATTTTTTTCTACAAAACTGCATGAAAACTATGCTGTACATCTATGACCAGCAAAGGACCTGGTATGCCATTGTGTCAATTATTTTGTTCATTTTCTGTTATGTGCAATAGTCTGTGGTTATGTACAGTTTTTTGTAATCTAGTATTCTCATGGAAATTAATTATGCCATGGATTTCATGTGCTGAACCTGGATGTATTGGCTTGCTTCTTGTTCTTTGTTTAACTAGTACTGCAGATGTATTTTCATTCAGAAACTCTTTGCAGGTAGATCTTGCAAACTGAACTCAAGAATAGGAACAGTAAACTCTTAATCTCTTTTCTAAATGAAAACAATAAGGAAGATTTTTTTTTTCTGTTCTGCTAAAAATAAAGAAAAATAAAAATCCTTGCAAGCAAAGACTTGTTATCCCAGTATTGAGAGTTCGTGTTTAATGAAAGGATTATTTGTTCATTGTCTTCTTTTTCCATATGCCATTGTAAAAATTTGTGTTTCAATACTGGTCTGACAAATCTCTTTGTACTGTACAGTATTTGTCATTCCAGATATCCTTAAGAGCCACAAAACAATAGGGAAGATTAATTTATTGGTCTACAGATTAAAAATTAATAGTGTTTTAAAGGAGGTCTAAGCAATCTTTTTTTTTTCAAATACTGAAATATGTTATATGAAAACGTGTTGGACATCAGAAAGAAATTTTCTTAATTGTTTCCATTTTTATCATTATCTGCAAAACTTTATAAAGCTGACCAATACAAACAAAATACTGAGAAAATGAGATTCATTAACCTAAATTATTAGCATTATACACAGCTGTAGTATTGTTGAACTGATTCTTTTTATGCTCTGGTGGACATTTACAGGTAATCAACATTCCTGTGGAAAGCTTGAGTAGAAAATGCCTTAAAGCCAAATATATAACATACTGTGTTGGTAGGGACTTCATTTCATAGAGCAGTTCTCTGTACATTGAACTGTAAAGATAAAAGGTACTTCCTGACTGTTTGCCATTGTAATTACACTATCAGATAGTTTTAGAGAACACACCATGGCTAATTGTCCAAAATTTAATGCATAATAGGCAGCAAATTAATTAGTTATCTGGAGTTTCAATCACAAGGGAAGCAGTGTTCTTCAGGCTACCTTTCTGACATGCTGACCTTGTGATTGTAGTATCACTTTGGGTGATATTTGCATGCTGCATGTATCAGGACAGGCATACAAAATGACAATTTGATAGGTCATCTTGATATCGTCCTTCTTCAATTAAAAAGAAACTAAATTAAAAAATATTAAATAAATTTTAAAATAAACCATTCTTTAAGGGGCAAATCTGGGGAGAGGAATAACTTTGGTAGTCTTGTTGTGAGTTTCCCAACATTAAATTTGTGAAAACTTCAGATTCTACTCTCCTAAAAAAAATTAGCTGCAATTTGTAGTAGCACATAGAATTCACATATGCACACACAACAGGCAAACATAAAAGCATTTTAAATCTTGTCCTGACAATTTAATTCAGTGACAGTGTCTGATATTTCATTGAACAATATTTACTAATGCTTATAATTGCAGTTTTAATAACAAGAAGATAAAATGTTATTTTACCTTGTTTGTAGCCCACTTTTTTCCAAACAGTTCCAACTTTTCAATCCAGTTTGTCTCATGCTAAGTCAGTATTTTATGAGACAAATATTTAGTTCAGAAGGGACAGAACACCTATTAAAGTCTTTTTTTTGTACTACCAATGTTTTGCAAGTTTGAAGGTTTTATTTTGATAGGATTTTTTTACTGAGAAGCATGTAAGTCCACCTTTTCTTGTTACTACTTTAATCTTTACATCTGATTACCTTAGAAGAACAGCATAATGTCACAACTAAGAGATGACTCCAGGTTGGACATTGCACCAGAGGATGAACACTAACCTGGATAAAATTCCCTTTAATTCTAGTATCCCTACTAATAAAAACCTGAAAGAAGCAGGTGTACATAAGAGCTCAGCAACTCAATGAACTTTTGCAAATAGGTAACATTTTGACTGTATTCTGCACCAAAATATTGAACTTCAACAGAACAAAGGAACTGACTTTTCAAAGTGTAATATGCAAGTAGCAGATTTTTTTTTTATCTAAATAATTGCCAGATATATGCAATTCTAATAATAATTGTCTTTATTAGAACATGACTGCAGCTTTTCATGTGCCCTAGACTTTTCCTCATGAAAAATGAATTTGCAGTGCTTCAATTATCCCCATTATCCCCATTATCCCTGCTAAATGGAAATTGGTTGGGATACACTGACAGGTACACTATCTAATGCATTTTCTTTTATCAAAGCACTGGAAGGCCTTTTTAAAGTGACCACTCCTGGAGCTTGGAAGAAGTGTTTTCTCAGGAATAACTGAGTTTTTCACAGGAGCACACTGTACTCTGTCCTGGCCTGTCTGGGATGCTGGATGTTAAACACCTACAATCCTACAATATGAAGCAGGTAAAGTTACCAGCAAGGGAAAGATATTTTGTCTCCAGAACAGCCATACAGATTTGTCTGAATTGATTTATTTCTTTCTAAGATACATACTGGCCACTCTTGCTCCAAACTTTTACTCCCTTTCTATAGGATGAACCACCCGTAGTGGTTCTGTCTGGGGTTAAATTTTCTCCTACCAGCTTTATAGGTTGTAAGGTTAAGCAGGCATATCATAAGGCCTTCAGCAACCGATACAGAACGTGCTGGTTATGAGCCATTTTCTCCTGGTAAAACAATATAAGGCAATTTTCAAAACAAGGTAACATAAATAACGATGCAGTCATTTTCACAGATATATATGCACATTCACTATCGACTGCTGATATATATACACAGAGGCATGCTGATTAGCGTTAATTCTAGAAAAACAGATTCTCATTCAATTTCTTGGTGTCAGTATTGGTAGAGTATTTTAGGGTAAACATTATACTCAAATGCAGACACTAGTTTATATAAGAAATGGTGTTTGATTGAAATCTTATCTGTTCCCCTTACATATTGACCAGACAGGAAGAAAATTTCATGAGCACAGATTGAAGAGAATCAAAATCATTCTTAATATACTGCCAGCAATTTGCACAAGTCTGTGTTTTGCCATAGTCTCATTGTGATCATAGAGAAAGAAAAAACAATCCAGGAACATGCCATCCCTAAATAAGAATTTGCAAATGTAACAACATATGATTCTAGGCTGAACTTTAAGATCAAACTATTCTGCCACTTACATTAAGTCTCTTTTATATTTTCAGTTTTAACGGATTGAATCTCAACCACTGATTGTCAACATTTTGTCCCTCAAGGTCTGCCATCTTGAGATAGAGAGCAGGCCAGACAGTACAATTACACAAAGGCTTCATTTTGAAAACTTTCTGCTGTTCGCTCATGTATATGACAACAATCCCACACAAAAGTTTTGGGATTAATTTCATTGCACATAGGAGTTAAATTTGGAGACATTCGTAACCAACTTGCTAAAAACCCAACAAATTAAGTATTCTGACACGTTTTTAACTATAAAAAGATAAACAAAAATACCAACATTTAAATACAGTAAGATAAGCCTAATTCAATACTGAAATCAAAGAATAAATGTACAGATTTTTTTCTTACCTGCCCTTTCACCCTTCCACCTTGACTATTCTTTTTTGTTTCTCTCTTTAGCATTGCTTTATGCATATGATATTTATAATATGTAAGTTGATGTTGAGTAACTAGTAAGTTAGTGATTTTTGAAAACAGTGATGAAGCTTCTGACAGAAGCTTTCAGAAGGATTTATGATACTCGAGTCCTAAACATCAAATACCTTTAGAAGAGTTTTTCATTAACCAAACACAAAGACGTGGAGTGCCATTCTCAAGCAAGATGAAGGAAAAACTTCCTAGAAGTCTACTGATTATTTCAACAGATCCCAGAAAATAGAGGAAATATGAAGAAGTGGTAGAATGATTTCATAAAGAAGCTTTCCAGTTTTGTGACAGATTGGTAAAACAACATAAAAAGATGCATCACCGAAAGCGTAGGATCAATCTGGATTGGGATATGTCTAGTAGGAACAAAATAAAAAGTTGTTTGCTGTTTGTCTTACATAGTCATGTGGAGTCCACTTCTCTGTCATGCCCCATATGTCCCATAAGCAATGAGAAGTTACATTTCAGATAACAGATACCTGAGATCCACTACTCTTCCTTGTAGGTCAGTAATCCACTCTGTGGGTTGGCTACAGAGAGTGTTATCTTGTAGTGGAATTCTCCTCTCTCTTCAACATCCAACCTCTAGAAGCCACACCTAAAATATGATTATAGAGACAGAAGTTATAATTTGCTATGATCTTCTCTACAACATAAACTAAGGGCATAGAAACACAACAGATATTTACTTCCTTGCCTCTGTTGCACACAGGTCACTGACAGAAAATATTATAAGCTCGTTTTCCTGGAGCAAGTCAAGACACACTTACCAGGTGAGTCAGTATGGCTGGAATCAACTTCTAAAGACCTTGATTTTTTTTCTGATGTTTTTCAGCTTCAGTATTTTCTCGGCTGTGCCTATGGCATAGTGGCACAGTATCACGTCAGAGCTGACACAGATAAATACAAGAACTACATATCTAGAAGAATGCACTGCCAGTGACCAGTGCTAGATCAAGCGCTGGGGACAGCTTACTTTCAATGTGACAGCATTGCACTTAAAGGTATCTCTCCCAATTCTGGCATGCAGTGTCAGCTCTGTGTGGCTTCTGGTGTGTAATCAACTCAGTCAGTACCAGGCCACCTGTTATACTGGGGAATGCCATACAGTGATCATTAGCTGTGATAAATAATGAGCAATACTTCTGCATCAAAATTCATGCTGGTTGTTTTTGAAGATAAGGCTCTTTATAGATTCTGAGATGTTGTTGGGGATCAGAAGTAATTTATTTTGTGACTTTGACACATTTCTGTCATTTCTTTGCTATTGCCTGTCCTGCATTGGAAGGCTTACAAAAAAAAAACCTAGTTGGATAACCACATGGTTTATCCTATTCTAGACTAATCAAAGTGCATTCATGCTAATAGTAACCTCATCAAATTACAAGGTAAGCAATTTTCCTTCTACTCCTGACATTACAAAAGCCAGCCTTTCTGCATTTGCAAAAAGCTCTATGACATACTGACACTTTATATATGCAACAGAAAGACAGCTAGACCTAGTTTGTCCTTCACATTAAAAGGGTGAATGAACAGTTCTGTCTTTGCTCAGCCAACACAGTAATTTCATTTCTCTGGTAACAGTTATACTTCTATGTCTCCAGTTCCTTTGGATGACAGCACAAGTGCAAATGACATAGGAGAGTAACAATAAACTTCTAATGAGAACATTAGCTCATTCCAAATAGGAATGATTTACCTCCCACACCAGTGCAATACACATTTGTCCTTCATTTTGGAGAAAAGAAGAGGAGCGGGAAGAAAGAAGGTAGGATCACAGCATCAACATGAACATTTGCCACTGAAGAAACTAATCTAACAGTTTATCACATATACACACGTCCCTGTCAAGCACTCACCTTTATAAGGCCTCTGCTAAAGAAGGAAAAATAAACTGTTCTAATTGTTAGTTATGATTTTGTTTCTAGTAGACTTTGTGGTGAGCTCAATGTTTTCTAAGTACATGCAAAACCAAGAAAAAAAAGATTCTCAAATTTGATTTGTAAGCTACAGCGATTTTATTTTCAGGTGTTTAAGAAATTTTAAATAAGCCTCTTATTGCAGACTGAACATTGAACACCAAATTTCTTCTGCCTTCACGACGTGTTAAATTGTGTTCCCAAAAAGAGCAAGGTACTCAGAATCACTCATTGATTTTCAAAATCCATTTCATCGTTATACCACAGAATTAATACACCAAGGAGCAAAAGCAATCTGACACAAAAGTTGAAAAACAAAAAAAATGAACTAGACAAAGAGTAACTACAGTTGTTTTGCTAATGCCAAATTTTAATACAGATCTTACAACAGTAGTCATATTTAAATTAGTTTACCTACACAAGTGTTGCAGTATGTAATTCCCTAAATAGATTTATCTTGGTGTGGGCAAAATCTAGGATAAGCTCTAAAACTCTTAAATGTTGCACTGAATTACAATATTTAAAACCTGGACTGACAGCTTTGGCATTGAATGTCTCAACTTAATTATATTTTTCTTTTACTGTTTTTTGTACATTATGAATAATAGTAATGTTGACTACCAAATTATCACATAAGCAACTTTCGCACTAGCTGTTTTTAGAGAAATACATTTCTCAGTTCTGTTGTTATTTTTTGCTCGCCATGGAACAAAGTCAAGAGCACATGAGCCATACATTTTTAAAAGAAGTGTTCCTTGGTTTATTGCCTATAAAGGCTGAAACAGAAAATAAGCCACAGGCAGGGTCATTAGAAAAATAAAATAGCCCAGGACTGCTACTGCTGCGACTGCTATGCAAACTGCTTTTCTGACTAGAAGTCTTCATCTTGAATATTAAGAAAAATCATGAGCACTTTGAGCATATGCCTTTTTCTGGAGCAAGTATGTATCTATAAACCTTAATGCAAACAATGAATAAAAACTGGTTCTTCATGAACAGCAGGAATTTGAAAGGAAAAACAAGCAAAAACCCAGAAAGGCCATCTGAAAGCTTTCTACCTTCCAGCAACACTTTTCTTTTTTGTTTAGAATTCAAGTGTTTTCCCCCTTTATAAGACTTGAACCTCATAAATGATGTTTTCTCATTGTCTTACAAAAAAAAAAAAAAAGACATTAGATTTATGCAGAAAATCTTTCCCATACAGTTTCACCAGGCTCAGTTTGACTTATGGTGCTCTACATCTTCAGTACTTCATAATCACAGTGGAGTTCAAGCAAATGCAAAAATCTTGCAGAAGCCTTGATTGTAGGCATAAGAAATGTCTACAAAAACATATTTTATTGTGACTTTCATTAGGAATCTAATGTTTTTTATTTGGGAAATGTTGGTTCATCTCTTTAACTACTTTAGCTTAGGGCAACACTTGCATGTTTTATAGACAGTGCTAAACATCTGTTTGTACACTCTTTCTTTCACAAAATGATTTCACATTACATTTCTATTAGAATCAGCTCTTCTGGTGAGGAGATTAGTACCTCTTGTGGTCCTATTTTGTGAGGGTTTTTTTAATCTTTCTCTTTTTTACTTTTGCCTTCAGCTACATATAACAAGGACATACTGGATGCTGAAGTCCACTCCTCCTTTCTCATACTTACAAATACAGGAGCATAGAGCTGCAACATTGTGCAATAAATACTTTGTTGGTAAAACGTACATTACAGACCAAAAACATAGCAACTGGGAAAATGTACTTTTTCAGGTGTTTATGTGTCTCTAGCTCTTAAACCATTAGATACTGAGTGTGTCATACAGATGGCACATTCAGTCCCCGAGGAGTGATGTTGCTGTCAGAAACACTGTACCAGATGTACAGCTAAGGAACACCAGCACTCATGGCTGGAATGAAAATTCTGGGAGGCAGAGAGAAGTGGGAACACACACAAATGTATCAAACTTAATGGTTATTGTGACAGTCCTTCCATAATTATGGTAAACAAATTTAATGAAAATGAGTCTCTGCCATCTAAAATCATAAAAATAAATTTATCAAATGTATGAAAGTCTATGCAAAAAGCAAAGAAGGCTTACCAGTTTGGGTTTTTTTATCTGTGCCAATCAATCTGCTCTTTGCTAAATTAAGCATTGGGCTACGGAAGCTTAATGCTGCTATCTTTGGAAAATTTAACATTTAGATTATTTTATTAAACTTCCAGTAATACATCTATAAATATAATTTCTGTTCACCATAACAAAATCTAAATTATGTTTTTCCCTATTGTGAACAACTGATTAGTTTTCCATCAGTATAACTTATATTTCTTGCTAAAAAGCTTGGTAGCCACCAGTATCTGAAAATTCTGTTATTCACCGGTCAAGTAAGTTTGTCATGCAACTCTCATAGAGGATTTTACAAACTTGGTATTATCTATCCATTTTCAACCACTGTTTATCTGCATGGACTACTCCAGAGTTTATTTCCAGCATGTCTTTCTTTATGTATTTTCTTCTTCCTGGCTTTAACAACACTGAGAATCATATCAGAATATTAATTCACAGACTTCTTCACTTGATATTTTTAAATAGATTAAATTCTGTTTCAAGACAATACTTTTATTTGCAAATATTCTACCTTTTCTCCTTCTTTTCTCCTTTTTTTCCTGTCTTCCAAGTTACACTTGGTGGAATCTCAACTGTAAAAGGAGTTTATATAGTACTGACATCACTGCACTGAGGGATATTTATGACTTCTCTGACATGAATCCTTAGTGTGCCAATTCTCCTGGGGGATTTTTCTGTAATTTGAAGGCCACAGACTATATCCAATCAAAATATACTAACCAAAAGAGTGTTCTCTGGAAAAGGATGACATAAGCAAAATAAATCATAAATAAATGATATAAGAACATGAAAGTATGGAAAATAATTATGCTAATATTAGCACGATATACAATGCTGAGTTTATTTTATTTTGGGAGTATAATTTCAGCATTTCTACACATTTTGGTATAGTATGGGAATACACTTCATTGGACTGTGGAAATACTTGACCTAACTATCAAATCTAATTAACAGAACATTTTTGTAAGGCAAAAGTGGCCTTTCTCCAACCTGTAGAACCTAGTTCAAAAGGTGGATACCTAATGAGAGTTAGCATTAGTTTCAAATGTAAAAAATCCAAACAGTCTCACTTATGGAATAGACCTACATCCCAATCAGCTTCCTTTGCACTGTGTAATCTGTACTGATACTGCATTGTAGAAAAATTTCCTGATTCACTGAAAACTTGTTAGCATTAAAATAATAAATCTCTGTACTTTAAAAACATTCCACAGAAACATTTTTAATTTATCAACAAGCTGTTCTTAAGTGAGCTGGAACTAGACAGTTTTTGAAATTATTTTTCCAATGTAAACTCCTGATTTATGCACCTGGTTTGGCTTTTTAAAGCCTGAACTTTTTTTTCCATTGTTTTTTTCCCCTCTCCTTTTACCCTTTTACAAGTGACTCCAACTCATGGATCTTGTAGAAAAAGCCAGTTGTCCAGTCAAGATGATAAAGTTTCACTCTAATATTCTGAGAGTAGGCAACATATTAGTATCAAGAAATGCTTTTCTGATTATTATTCTTGAACTTCCAGAGTAGAAATATTATTCCCAGGGTATCATTAATATTTACTGCTGGGGTTTAGGTTTCTTCCTTTTGTTTCTTTCTCTTAGGGAATTTTCCCCCATTTTGTTGCTAAGGAACAATATCGACCGGGTACTTAAGAGAGACAAAAGAAGTTGCCAAGCTCAGGGGAAGAGGGCACTTGGCTGCACTTCTGTTATCTGAGGGTTTCTCTGGGAAGAGCAGAGGTACTGTGAGAATTGGGCTGGGAAAAAAGGGGCTGGAGCAGTTGCTAGCTCCCTGCTCTCTTGGTATTCAGAGGGGAAGGAAGCTGCCGTCGCTGTGGGAAGAATTCACCACCACTGCGGGGTTCTGTCT